>RCWM02000931.1:0-252000 GCA_003667255.2 Euschistus heros | reverse complement strand
AAAACAATTCAAAAATTAAGAGAAAAAAACTCAAAGGTTTACTGGATGGGGTATAGCACTATTTAAGATTGGGCCGAGGAAAAAAGTAGAAATATATTTTTTTTTATTAAGTGAAGTGAGGAGGATGGCGCAGATCTGATTGAGATTGGAAGACTTCAGAGGATTTTGGATAGCGAAAATTGTACACAAGAAGAATTTGAAGGTTTAGTGGAGCCCTAAATCTCAACTCCTTATGTCCAAACAGGTCTAATTATTATCTCGTAAGTGATTCTTTTGTAATTAACAGGAGGTTTTGATCTTTTGTTTTGTAAATGACAGGGTAGTGGAAACGACATGCAGTTTCTTGTCGTTTAAGTCAGCTGTATGTGGATTCAAGGTAAGATGTTTATCCAGGTGGAGTTCTAAGTAGCGGGTCTGATCGACAGGGATCCATAGAATATTATTACAGGACATTATTAAAATATTTTTACAGCAGGACAGAAAGTCTTAGGTTTAAGAAGAACGGTAAAAGTTATTTGAAAATATTTATTTAGATCTCTTTTAATTCTCCAGTTTTGACTCCATTCTTGAAAGTTTGTAATATGAGAGTGGTGTAATGTATATGCGATGAAAGGATCATTATTTAATGATAATCCACATGTTTTATCAGTATACGTGGTGAGGACTGTTCTTGAATGAATTGGTATGTCAGCTCTATTCACTATGTAGAGGATGGGAATTAGGGTACTTCCTTGAGGATGCTTTTATCACTGAGATAGGATAACCTAATATTTAGTAAGGAATCATAACACAAGAATACTCTAACTATAGAACGATATTATTGAATTATTAATTATTAAATTATTATAGTTTGTTTGTTGAAAATTGAGCATTTTATATTTTATCATAGCAATTTATTCTATGTTGATATGCTCCTATGTCAGTCGGTTTTGGTATAACTGACGTACATACAGGAGTCAAGACGGCTTATCAAAATGTCTAAGAACTGATGGCATTGTTAAAACCGAAATTATCTTTCCTTTCATTTTAAAATGGAAGACCGTTCACCATAATATCGAGGTGTATCCAAGAAAGAGTTTATATTCTTCAAAAGGACTTTGTTATTTTCGATAGTGTCTTCCGACAAGTGCAAATGGTAGAAACGATATGGGACTCTTCATTTAATAAGAATGGAACACTAATAATTTTGCACTGTAATAGAACCGTTATTGGTCCTTTCATTACTCGAGTGAAAAATAAATTAACAGTATTGAAAAATAAGAAATAATTTGAAATATGAGTGTTTTTATTTTTTTATATCGTGTTGTTGATAAATATCCTTATAGAGCTTAATTGAAGTAAGTTGTTTGTTTATTTTAGATTTTTCGAGCGTAAAAGTTAAGAGTCATCAACGCTCGTTCGATCTTTATAGAAAATAAAGTTCATGAATTATCAATTTTTTATAATACAGTTTTTCTGTGTAAAGGAGGGCTATCCATCGTTTCCCAGTGCCGTTGAGGTGCCTGGAGGAGTTAAGTGAGCCAGTGGTATGAATCTGGTATTTTATTTTTCAGTTATATTTTTTTTAAATGATGACCTGGCAAATAAATTAACTCAACAAATAAGCGTGCAATGTTTTTTTTTTTTTTTTTTTAAATTTGAAATGGTACATAATAATTAGATTATCTAAAAAAATATTATTTGTAATCTTGGTATATAGAATATTTGAGTGATATTTTTCAGACTATGTTATATTAAAAAAAAAAAAAAAAAATCTTTTATATGCAGTATAGAAAAAAAAAAAGATTTCAAAATCATTTTATTTGTACAAATTAAATTAAATCATTAAAAAGATAATGCTCATAAGCAACATTTAAATAATTTTACTATCACTCCAAACCTTTATGGCTAACATAATATTATATTTGAAAATATGTTTAATTTGGAATTGATTCTGTCTTCTTGTTGCCTTGGGCCCAAGAAATATTCCTTGACTTGATCCTAAATTGCAAGTAGATAACTACACATGTTATCTGACTGGTGTTTCATCTCAGTGACAAATTAAACATGAAAACTCCCTGGAGGTCCATCTCACGTTGACTAATCACTGGCAAAAGCTTCTCTTCCTCTCATCAATGCCTTCTTAATCCGCACCTTCTCCTTAATTTAAATCAACTTAATTTATGGAAAAACACATTAACTTTCATTATTACAAATTTCAATACTTAGGTATGTATGGAAAAATTTTCACAATTATATGAAAGATGTGAAAATTATTTGTTATTAGATCAGTTTATCAGTTTAACATTGAAATATTTTTACTATGTCACTGCGTTTATAAATGATATTTGAAAAATAATATTATTAATTTGAAAATTAAATATAAATTTTCATTTTTCAAGAAAACAAAACGTAATTAATGTTTTCTCTTAAGATAAAGAAAAGATTAATGAAATAATAAAATATTGAGTGTAACTATTATCTATATTGAATTTTTGTTTTTCATTATTTATTGATTTATTAACTCTGGAACCTTCGGTTAGCCCATATCATTACACAATACAATGAATAAATCCCCACAATCCCTATCGATATTTAATAAATCGGTTAATTTTAAAATACTGTATCTTCAACGAAATGATTCTCTATACCAATTATGATTTCATAAATTTTGTCATATTTCACCTAAATATAGCCTCCGGCCCATCTAACCTGCTGGTTCGGAGTTAACTGAGAAACTTAATTTCTTTCTGAAAATTTTCAAATCTTATGGCCCAATGTGTTTAGTCCCTTAGTCTGCTAGATAAATAGGACGCTCTGAAAATAGTTTTCAAAAAACAATTCAAAAATTAAGAGAAAAAAACTCAAAGGTTTACTGGATGGGGTATAGCACTATTTAAGATTGGGCCGAGGAAAAAAGTAGAAATATATTTTTTTTTATTAAGTGAAGTGAGGAGGATGGCGCAGATCTGATTGAGATTGGAAGACCAGGGACTAGGTGGAGAAGGAACATTTCGAGCCTGCTTAAACCTTAGCACTATGGATAAATACCGTATATTCGAAATAGTCAATAATGTAAACTGTGTTCTGTACCATGAGATCATGTATATGATCCATTATAATATTATTGAATAAGAAATATTTAAGAACCTTAAATAATAAATATACAATACCACAAATTCCACTGCTTAAAATATAATTGGTTAACAGGATAGATAAAAGTCAAACAGACAGACAATAGAGAGGGCTATTGAGTTATTAATCCGCAAAACCACCTACTAGAATTACTTATATTTCACAACTTTAGACTGTTTACTGTAAAAAAAAAAAAATTAATTTCTTCCTGAGAGAGAAAAACAATAGTTCTATGTATAATCTGTGCATAATGTAAAATACTGCATATATACAGGGTGTCCCGAATTTAAATGGCAAAACTTCAGGAACTTATAGGGGGCCGAAAAAATAACAATAAGACAAAAAGTCCTTTAGAGATTTGCTAATTTTTGGTTAGTTTTAGAGAAAATCGCAAAAAAAGAAACAAAACAGAAATGTTACTGGTAGCGATTATCACCTTTCAAAGTTCGTCAGGCTAGGCAGTGAGATATGTAAACACTTCCATTCTTTAATTTGTTTACATTTTGGCTTCCTTCTAGGATTATAATTCCTAAAACAGTCTTCAGTCAATTAGATATTTTTGCGTGAATAGCTTCAGCCACAATGCCGCATACATATTCTAATGTTGAATACGCTGATATCATTTTTGTGTATAGTTTCTGTAACGGTAATGCTTTAGAAGCGGTGCGGGAGTATGCGCGCCGATTTCCAAATAAAAGAGTGCCTAATCGACGAGTCTTTTGCCTAAATATCGTCAGAACAAAGTTTAGCTGCAATTTATCAAGTGAGTGCTAGATGTAATGCTTGCATTGGTGCAAGAGGACAACATTTTGAGCAATATTTACATTAATAAGAACATAACATAAATATAAATGTAAATAAATAAGTATAAAAATGAAAAATTGTTTTGTTTCTTTTTTTGCGATTTTTTCTAAAACTAATTGTAAGAAAAAACGAGCAAATCTCTAAAGGACTTTTTGTCTTAGTTTTTCGGTCCCCTATAAGTTTCCTGAAGTTTTGACATTTAAATTCGGGACACCCTGTATAATGCATATATGCGTATATATATAACACTGTGTGTGTCTACGTACTGATTCATTCTGATGAATAAACAGTCGTAAAATTTTCGATTCGAGCTACACCAACAGATTCAGATTATGTCAAAAAAGAACCAACACTTAAAAAATGTAGGCGAAACGTGACTTTTTTTATTTAAACAATATATCTCCTTAACGGTAGTCCCTAGTGACTAATGTTATATAACAAAAAATATTCTCCATTAAATTTTTGAATAGTGTATAATAATCAAATTTTCAATTCAACCAACAGCAACCCAAAGAAATGTTACATTTTTGAGGGGGGGGGGAAATGCTTTACACTTTAGATTGCCATAACAGACGACGCTTCACGTTACATATGAAAACTGACCTCAGGCAATAAGACTTGTCCATGTAATAATATAGTTGATTTTTAAAAAATATGACATGTGAAAAATATCTATGACAACCACTCTTTAGATATTGAATCGATGTTGTAATCTGCATAATGTCTCTGGGAAATGGAAGGAGCCCTAGTGTTATGAAAATCACATCTCACACCCTCACAGTCCAAACAAGAGGAACCACCCCTAGAGACAGGCGGACCATATGCCGTGCGTCATAACCAACCGCCTGGTTCGGTTTGAATATTAGCAGTGGGTGGAAGGAGGGGAGAATGAAAACAGGGGCTCGAAGACAGCAGTAATCCTCTGGTCCTTCCAATTATACCAGCGCGCTCTATTGACACAGCCAAGAAAAACAGTCTAATGCAAAAACAATCCCCGATCGCCGGCTCTCCTTGGTATTATTTTCTTTGTAGCGAATGTTTTTTAAGCTTCCATTTCTCACGGTGTAATTGGAAGCATCATCCTCTCTGCTTCCTGTCATCGGCGATCGATGGGGCAGTGTCATCCCTCGTCGCCATGGCCTTCGGGATATTGTTCCTCAGCTAAAATAGCTGTCGATCTGATAACTGTGAGAAACAAATTGTGAAAAAAAAAAAAAAAAAAAAAAAAATTAAAAATTATATTTAAAAAAAATAATAGTATTAAGACTGCATTAAATAAAATTTCTATCATAATAAAACCAACAGTGATTTATGAAGATAAAATTAACAATCAGGACTCCTAACAATTGTGTCTTGAATGGGCCCAGAGACTGGTTTTTTTTTTAGAGTAATATAAAAAAATCGATAGAGACACTCTAGATAAAGTCATAACCATATGTTCAGCTATGATATTATAAGATGTCAGTATATTGATAATGAACAATTAAAGTAGATTTCAGAAATAAGCAAAAATTAATTAAATATTATTTCATGCAAATATAGTTCGTTCAGTCCATACAGAACACCAGTCACACAGCGCTGGGATCTCTTTGAGCCATGCTTGCCCTCCCAGAAGTGGTAGGGATAAGCTTGATACAGGGTTTCTCGAAATTCATGTATATATGATGTCAGTGCATTGATTCTTTTTTATTTCTTTATTTTAGTTGATCTGATTAATTTGGGACTCGTTTAACCGGATTGGTTGGGACCAAAATAGGCTCTGTTGACACGTTCAGTGATACTTGATCAAAATTTTATGTATGAGGTTTATTAGTAAATTTAACCAGCTTGGAAATGAAAAAAAGAAATTTTGGATCAGATAGATAATTTTGAAGTTATAGCCAAAAGTGTCCCAACAAACGAGTTTTCGCGAAGAAGTTCTACATGCCGCAAGTTAGCCAATCTTTGGGCACTTATGGTGGCCAAACCGCTAAACTGATTTTAATATTATAAAATTAAATAAAGTAAGTTTACGTATACATACAATTAAAGTAAATTTAATGCTCTACAGTTTTTTTTGTTGTTTTTTTACTATTCTTCTAAGAAACAGTAATGGGAGGCACTAGAAGCAAATGTTTGACAAAAAGTGCGGTAAAAATGATTTGCGTTTAGAAAATTATTGATTTTAAATAACCCGATGGAAGTACGATAATTAAGCATGGAAACAATTTTGTTAGAAATTTGAATAGTTTTAGTTTTTAATTATAACATATTTTTCTGGAGTCCACCTTTTCCGAGATATAAACGAAAACCCCCATACAATAATATTGACCCCCCTGGAGAATAAACCAGCACAATGCAAACATATATCTAACTTACTCTAGAGGAATCAAGTTTTTACTGTACATACATGCATACCTAAATGGCTCTACATCTCGTGTGTGGACGAGGCCTCCTGCAGTTTCAACATCCAGCTATCCTGTCAATTTGCAACTGCTCTACAATTTTGGGATGTGTAAGATCTTCCTAGCGTCCTTCCATCGGAGCGTCGGTCGGTCTACCGATCCATCTCGGACCTAATAATTGTTCAAGGAGTTTTTTGTCATTTCATTTGCCCCTTACGTGCGATGTGTCCCGCCCACCGAGCCTTTTTATGTTTATCAGCCTTATTATATCTTTATACAATCTTATAACCTCTATGTTGGATCGCTGCGTCCACGAATAATTGGAAAATAGTGGCCTAAATATTCTCCGCAGTATTCTGCATCCCAATCTCATTATCGTGAACTCTTATTTTTTTGTCAGGGTTTAACACTCTGAAGCGTATGCTAGGACGGGCCGTATCAGAGTTTTATGCGATCTGATTTTTGTGGTAAGGGACAGGGTTTCAGGAAAGAAACATCCATTTGCCGCCATCTTCTTTGTTTGGTGTTCCGGTTGCATTTCATTGTTCGCATTTACCTGCTAACCAAGAGAACTAAATTCATATCCTTTCTCCAAGGTCAAATTTCCTACTTTTTACTGTAGCTACTATAGTATTACAAATGGTATCTTTAATCGTAATATATTAAAGACCAAACTTGTTAATTTTGTTATTATCTTGATTAAAAATATGACAGCTTACAAACAGGAACAGCGGCCATGTGAGAGATATTATTTAATAATGAGAGGCCCAGCGGCTACCGGCTGCCTGTTGCACAAAGAGCCTAATGAGAGGATAATCGGATCAGAAGGAGGGAGTGGGGGGGGGGGGGGAGGCTGGTTCACACCAAAATAAGATCAGTTAAACAATTTGTCATCGGGAGGCGATCACGTGGCCAGGACCCCAACTATCATATGTTGTTCGCTTATCTAACTCTCTGTCAGGGGGGCATTAGCTGCATCACTAGCTACGGGATTAGCGGCTATCTCATCCCTTCTGTCAGCAGACCCTTCAATTTAGTTCGGGTTTTTTACGATATCTTCCTGCCCGTGATCCCTTGAGGGATATCAGAGCAAGGGAAGATCCATACAATGGGAACACAATTTCAAAAACCCCTGATGGCTACAGAAGAGGACGCCATATAAAATTTCCGCGCTATAAACCCAGAGCCATTATAAACCATATTTGGACAATATGTAGTTATTAGTAACAGCTATTGATTGCAACTACAGTGTAGCGGTAGCAAGCAGTTAAAAATGTCTAACTACTTTGTTCGTGATAACTAGGGATCGGATTTTTATGTATTTAAAAATGCCAAATATTTAATTAAAATATGCATTTATTTTCGTTAAATATGTGGTAAATATGTGATTTTTTCAAATATTTTCAGGAATTTTTAAGTAAAATGGACATTTTTTTTATGAAAATGAAATTTTTTTTTAAAAGTTATAATGATTTATACAACAAAAGAAGATTAATTAATTAAAATATGCATTTATTTTCGTTAAATATGTGGTAAATATGTGATCTTCTTAAAATATTTTCAGAAATATTTAAGTAAAATGGACATTTTTTTTATGAAAATGAAATTTTTTTTTTAAAGTTATAATGATTTATACAACAAAAGAAGATTTTGACAGTATATAATAATAAAAGATGTGTTAAATTTTCAATTTTGAAAACTTCTCTCTGTAAAATTGTTTGCAACCACATGGAATTTCAGATGTTGGAACGTAAAGCGACGATGATCTGTCGTACTCTTTAGGCTATATCTCCAAAACTATTAGTCACATCTAAAATTACATTTTTCTTCTAAAAGCTAGTTAAATATACTATTAGGCGTCATATAACAAGTTTAAATCAGGTCTTATAAAATACACATACCAGAACGCTACAATTCCCGTTCTTTTGTGAATCACGTTTTTAAGGATATTTTTCACTATAACTCCAAAACTATTTGTCATCAATATATCAAATTTATTTTTTTCATCTCAAAGTTGATTAAATTTACAATTTGGTCATATATACCTAATTTATATTAAATCCCATGAAATACCCAAGCCAGCCCACTGAACTTGTCATTATGTCAAAACACACATATTTAACTTGCTAGCGTGAGTGTTTCACGAGATTGAATACATATATGTATATAGGATCTAATAGTAAATTTAACCAGCTGTGAGATTAAAAAAAAAGAAAAGAAATTTGGGATCGGACAAATTGTGTCGGAATTAATCCGCAAGTTGGCCAATTTCTACAATTTTTCACAAGACCATAACTTTGCGAAAAATGGTCCGATTTCGGAGTTGTTTATTCATTTCGTAGGTTCTGGTTCCAGCAATATTTAATATTGGCAGACTTTTTTTCGAAAAAAGCTTCGTTTTCGTGTTATAGGTAAAAACGAAATTAACCGGTATTTTGGGTATTTTTAGCGATTTTGAATAATCAGCCGATCGCTGCCATGATAGCTAAGTTCAGATTCGGATTCAGCAGCCCAAAAAACATGAAGATTCGTTAAGAATAAAAGATAGGCAGTTTTTTATTGAAAACGACCTTTTTGAGCCTTATTTAACTGAACTATTGTACTGTGATTGACACCCCTACTGTCTATGGTTCATAATACCTGTCAACCACCTCCAAATTATGAAAATATGCCCAAAATGAAAAATATGTACTTATTTTGATTAAATGTGTGTAAATATGTATTTATTTCGATCAAATATGTATAAATATGCAATGACGTTCAAATATGTTGAAATATGTGAAATAAAAGTAGCCTCAAACGGCTTGAAAAGTGTCAGTATGAACTCTTCTAGTTGAAAAACGTCTGAAAATTGTCTAGAAAAAAATATGAAAATACATACGAATCCGATCCCTAGTGATAACTAAATGTTTACTGCTAACTACTAGTTGAAAGATGAGGATGAAAAAAACGTTACACCAAAAAAGTATATAATCCAGCTAAAAGACGTATCAGTATAGAAAAATAATCTATCTATAATCCTTTCAATCACAGTTTGACATTTGACAACATTCAATACAAAAAACAAAAACCCGTAATGGTAATTTTTTTTAAATACAAAAATCTACATGTTAAAACGACCGATCCCATGCGAATTATAAAATTACAGTTAAAAAAATAAAAATATTAAAAAGGCAACATTACACCAAAAAATATACAAATATAATTATCCAGCTAAATAGTACCAGTAAAGTAGCAGTATAGAAAAATATATTTAGTTTGTTTATTTCGTTTAACGTCACTTTATGCTGCTATGGCTAATCGGACGATCTACGGTGGGAGTCCTAAATTTTGCTATCCAGGTACAATTAGGATAGGGATCTTTAACGAGTACCTGACATCGCACAGGCTTTTTACGTCCCTTCTGAAGGACGGCATAGCTAAGGATAAGGTCATCTGCCGGGTTTGGTTGCTGCAATATTGTCTATATTTGTCAACTTCCCAAACCATCTGGTATTATATATTTGGTGGTGGATTATTCCCAGGGAGTCCAGTATAATATTTTCCCTCATACTAATGCCCAGGTCTTCCATGAAGCTCCTTGTTCTACTCGGTATAGTTCTGCGAGCTCCGTACCATATGCTTCTCACGTGGAACTTTCTCTCGCCGAAAGCCTCACGGAACTTTTCTTTAAGGAAAGAGATGCATCTCTCATATATTTCCTTCCCCCCCCCTTTCCACTTTACCTCCTTGATCCGGATCGTTACTTCGAATCTAACCGTGGGATCTAGGATTAACGCTGATTTTCCTTTTTTTGAAAATACAAAGATGTCAGCGTATCTAGTAGATCCATCGGTATCGATGCAGTAAACCTCATCGAAGCAGGTAAATTATTTCGTTTTTAACCCTATGGTGACGGCGTGTTATAAGGAGGGAGTTGTTGGGGCAAATTCCAAGCACATGTGCTGGTGTCTCATACTCTCAGCCGCATTCGCGACAAAGGGACCCAACATCTCTCTTCTACTCACTGGGGGGGGGGGCTTAATATAGTTTAAGGGTTCAATATAGATTATATTAAACGGTAGGTCATGGCTACAAATGTTATTTAACAAAAAGTATTCTCCATTAAATTTCTCATCAGGAAACTGTCGTTCAGAACAACAATTTGAAACTTTAATCAGAACAACACCGACAGAGCTAGTGCGTGTCGAAATGGTCCATTTTTGAATGTGAAAAAAACGTTACACCAAAAAAGTATAGACCCCCTACCTAAAGACATGTCAAAACTTTTATTCCTTCATTTCTTTACAGTTGTACCAATCCAAAGTATTAGCAATAGGAGAGAAGATGAAGTTGTCACCAGAGGTTGGTAGAACTGTAGCCGACCTGGAAGATAGGAGTGAATTAATTGAAGCGGCACCGACGAGATGACCAGATGCTGGTCACGTAGCCAGCCACAATCAGCTCCCTGATGAAATATGCAGATTGTAATGACAGCTAGCCCTCACATAGTCGATCTGTCCTATGTTGTCTTCTGCTCCTCCTCCAACCGTTGGTAACACATACCTCTTCAATCCTAGCTTACACCAAACAGGGTAGGGACATCTTTGAATATTATGTGAAAAGCGAGAAATAATTCCTTATAGGAAAAAAGTTATGGAATAGAAAAATCAAAAAAAATGGATGTTATCGGCTAATAGATATTAGGTTGTCGGGAAATGAATGTAGGTTTGTGTTTATTACTATAAAACTATAAAATATATTATTTTAACTTAATTATTATATTTTTTAATAACATCTCCCATTGCAGCTTCGCCCGCGCTCATATGGAAAGAACTTAGATAATTTTAACTGATTAAGATTCTATGTTTTTATGGATAAAAATCTTGTATTGAAGTATTCTTGTTACCATTAAACTGATTAGGTGGTTGAAGATTACGTAAAAGCATAAATAGACATCCAACTTTTAGGATATATGAATTAATTGCCATTTCTATTGGGATTGTTACATTAGAAGACTAGTTTGGAATGCTAAACATTCATCTTCAGTTCTAAAACATACAACATTTTTCAACACATCAGTACTATGTTACATAGATTATATACACTAAAGTTTTCAAAAATGTTAGACAAGAAATCAACTATCAGTACTCACCGTAGGAGGTCTAAGGGATAACTGAAATATATCCATCGTGAGAAGTGGAAGGGGCAGTTAGGTTAAATTTTTGTGATTTACTATGGAATTTCCCTTATGACTCATTGAATTTTTCCGTTCCTATGGGAAACTAATTTAAAATGGGGCTATTGGATATGTTTATTTGATCATTTAAACAAAAATCTGCATAGGTTTTAAACGATTTTAGTATTTCTAATTATTCACAAATATTTAATTTTAGGCAATTTTATACATAATGTAGTATTTTTACTTACGAGCCTTTATTAAATTTATGGTTATTTTCATTTGGATGGTTTTGGGTCTTATTAGTGTATGCTCTTATATGTTATTTTACTCTTTGATTTCCGATCGTCTAGTTTTTCCCGTGTATTTTGCTTCACAGTCTATTTTTTTTTTTATTTCTTCCCGACTTAGTGGATATAAGGTCGTAATATGGTATACAAATATATTTCTTCGGGGTAGCTTTATCCTCTGGGGGTATTATGTATATATTATTCATAGTTTTTTTTATGTATTTGTTTTCTTAAAATATTATCAATTGTGATTTAACTGTATCCGTTATTGTTGGCTATAGTGTATATTATTTGGATTTATTTGTTATAATTTTGTTCATTTAACTCAAGTGATCCAATTTTTAATTTTAATACATGAGTTGAAAATTCAGATGGACAGAGACTATTAAGAAACTCTTGTGGATATTGACTGTATTACCAATCCTTAATCTGAAGGCCCATGGATAGTATTTTTATACACGATATCAAAAAGCAAAAGATCGACATTTCGATTTGGCAAATAGGCCAAAATAATTTTAATGAATTCATCTGGTTGGATTACAATTTGTAACCTTATAGGCTTATGACAGTTTGGCAAGCCCCGATTCTTTCACTTAACACTGTAAAATTAAATAATGCAGTTGAAATTTGGTTCAGATAGATTAAATAGTTTTAATAAAACTATGTCGTAGAATGGCGCTAGCCTTGTTCGATTTTTAAACTTCACTGGAATCCACACGTCATACCATATATTTATAGCCGTTTTTATAACAATTTAATATAAGTAAGCAAATTTTATTATAAATTTCTAGCTCTATATAACACCGTATCATTATAACCTCTATTGGTAAACAAATAATACTTCCATTATCAGTTAAAATTACAGGAATCCATTATCAGGAAACTACAGGATTACAAACCTTTCAGAAAACTAAGGTAATGACAAACAACAAAAGAGCACCATCAAAGTTGAGTACGAAGTTCGAAAATATAAGAAGAACAAACAAATTTAAGTATCTAGAAGAAGTCATCCAGTCTAATGGAGAGGAGAAAGAGGCTATTCAAGCGATATTGCAAAATATCGACTTAGCATTCCACTCAACTAAAGATATCTACATTAAAAAAACACTGTCCAGAATCTCAAAAATCCGTCATTACAAGACAGTCATTCGCCAGAATGTTTATATGCAGCTGAAACACTAATTTTAGGAACAATAAAATAAAATGAAGAAATCAGGAAAAAGGAATGAAAAATTGTGAGGAAGATATTAGGAAACAGAAAAATGGGAGCAACTTCCAAATTATAAGAAACACGGAAATATACAAACATGTAGAAAAATAACAGATGAAATTAGAAAAAGGAGATTAATGGTCTATGGGCACATAAAAACAATGGTATACATACAAACAAGATTAACAAGAAACATTGTACAACATTTTGAATGATTAAAAGGTTAAATGATTAAATGATTAAACCCCATTGGCTTCAGAAGGTACATGAAGATTTAAAAGAAATTGGCTTAAATAAAGAAGAAATAGAAGACAGAACAAACTATAGAAACAAAATTAAAGAGGGAAAAGGTTTCCAAGACAGAAAAGCTCCAAAAAGACAGGTGAAAAAATAGACGGCAGAAGAGAGGAAAGAGAAAAGTGGAGAGATGAAGGAGTATTGAAGGAAGCGTAAAGCTAACTTAGTCCTTAGCTGGCCTGTAAAGAAAATAATAATAATAATAATAATGAGTAACAATAAAATAATTGTTGCGAAGGTTAACGGACGGACTGTTACACTCTTTAAACCGAGTTAGTCCTCGTAGAAACGTGTACCATGTTAAAAATTGAAAATGGGCTTGGCTGGTTAGGTAATTCTGCAACCCAAATATGAACGAATAATCAAAATTTTACATACAAAATTGGAATGTTGTTATCATATCTTCGACACTATAAAACTAAAGAATATGAAAAATCGTTTTTTTTTTTATTCCGTTCGTTTACCGAAGTATTCTAGAAGGGCTTGTGGTAAAATTTCGAATCTGATCTGCAATTAGAAGACAGAAAACTATAGTGTTTTTTTTTTTTTATGAATTTCTAGCATTTCAACACAAGGCAGGCCTTGTAGAACGTTAAACGAACAAAAAAAAAAAAAAAAAAAAAAAAAAAAAAAAAAAAAAAAAAAAAAAAAAAAAAAAAAAAAAAAAAAAAAAAAAAAAAAAAAAAAAAAAAAAAAAAAAAAAAAAAAAAAAAAAAAAAAAAAAAAAAAAAAAAAAATGCGTTTTGTCAAATTCGTTAGTTTTACATAGTAGTGACGATATGTCCCACGCACACATATCCATATTTTTTGCTATTATTTGTATTTCTTATATTATTATTATTTTATTTGTATGTTGTTTTTATTCATCTTTTTCATTTACGCGTTTGTCCACCTCAGCAGGGCCCTGCTAGGACCGGCGCATCGGTATCCATTACTCTTTCAGCGCGCTCTATGAAGCCATGTTTTTAATGTTATGCGTTCTGAGACACATCATTTTAAAGCTAATTATATTATCTATAAGTTTTGTATAACACTTTTCTTCCCAAAACGTAATGATAAAAATCTATAATTTGTTAAATTTACTTTTTGTTTTTTGTAGTGGCAGTTTTCTGTAAATGATTAAGTATTACGGTGAAACGAAGCTATCTGCATAAAATGTGTATATAACATAACTTGTTTGTAATATTATTAGGAGTAAAATAAAAAAAAGAACGCTTCGATAGTATAATTAGGTTTCAAGCTGTTGGCATATAACCAGAGTTCTGTACTTGTAACGTTGCTGAAGGGGTGGGGGGAAAAGCAAGAGGGGTGGGGGTCGGGACTTTCTGTTTTTTTTAGTGTATTATTTATGTACTAACACCCTGCAAAAATTCAGCTTTCCCCTAATTAGTTGCGACTCGAAACCTTTATTGACTGGGCTATTATGAGGACAGACGAAGCCGCGACGGGGAAGCCAATGTTTAATAACTGAAAAAGATGAATAAAAACAACATACAAATAAAATAATAATAATATAAGAAATACAAATAATAGCAAAAAATATGGATATGTGTGCGTGGGACATATCGTCACTACTATGTAAAACTAACGAATTTGACAAAACGCATTTTTTTTTTTTTTTTTTTTTTTTTTTTTTTTTAACGTTCTACAAGGCCTGCCTTGTGTTGAAATGCTAGAAATTCATTAAAATAACACTATAGTTTTCTGTCTTCTAATTGCAGATCAGATTCGAAATTTTACCACAAGCCCTTCTAGAATACTTCGGTAAACGAACGGAATAAAAAAAAAAACGATTTTTCATATTCTTTAGTTTTATAGTGTCGAAGATATGATAACAACAGCTAAGGACTAAGTTAGCTTTACGCTTAAGTTAGCTTCAATACTCCTTCATCTCTCCACTTTTCTCTTTCCTCTCTTCTGCCGTCCATTTTTTCACCTGTCTTTTTGGAGCTTTTCTGTCTTGGAAACCTTTTCCCTCTTTAATTTTGTTTCTATAGTTTGTTCTGTCTTCTATTTCTTCTTTATTTAAGCCAATTTCTTTTAAATCTTCATGTACCTTCTGAAGCCAATGGGGTTTAATCATTTAATCATTTAACCTTTTAATCATTCAAAATGTTGTACAATGTTTCTTGTTATCTTTGTTTGTATGTATACCATTGTTTTTATGTGCCCATAGACCATTAATCTCCTTTTTCTAATTTCATCTGTTATTTTTCTACATGTTTGTATATTTCCGTGTTTCTTATAATTTGGAAGTTGCTCCCATTGTTCTGTTTCCTAAAATCTTCCTCACAATCTTTTTTTTCCTTTTTCCTGATTTCTTCATTTTATTTTATTGTTCCTAAAATTAGTGTTTCAGCTGCATATAAACATTCTGGCGAATGACTGTCTTGTAATGACGGATTTTTGAGATTCTGGACAGTGTTTTTTTAATGTAGATATCTTTAGTTGAGTGGAATGGAATGCTAAGTCGATATTTTGCAATATCGCTTGAATAGCCTCTTTCTCCTCTCCATTAGACTGGATGACTTCTTCTAGATACTTAAATTTGTTTGTTCTTCTTATATTTTCGAACTTCGTACTCAACTTTGATGGTGCTCTTTTGTTGTTTGTCATTACCTTAGTTTTCTGAAAGGTTTGTAATCCTGTAACTCTGTTTGTTTAAGTAACTCTATCGGTTTTTGTGTTACTTTAATTCTATCTGCCATAATTGCTAAATCATCCGCAAATGCTAAACAATCAATATCGAGGTTCTCCTTTTTCCAACAAATTTGTATTTCACTTTTGATTATAGATTCTGGAAGTTCTTTCCTCCATTCTCGGATCACTTTTTCAAGAACACAATTAAACAAGGCTCAGTATAGCCTTGCCTAACTCCTGTTTTAATCTCAAATGGGTCTGATATTTCTCCTATGAATTTCACTTTTGATTTTATATTTCCCAGTGTTTCCTGTATAAGCTTCTGTGTTGTTTGTCTATTCCAAATAAAGCCAGAAATTTGAATAGAGTCAGTCTATCTAGAGAGTCGTATGCTTTTTTAAAATCTAAAAACGTATCTACACCAATATTCTTTAGCTCTTTTATTCCTTTCTTGTAATATTAATTTCAAATTAATGATTTTTTCTGCACAGGGCTTATCTCTCCTAAACCCTGCTTGATATCCTCCTAGTTCTGCATCCAGTCGTTTTTAAATTCTTCTGAAGAATGCTGTGGAAAGAATTTTATATGCTAGAGGGAGTAAAGGTATTCCTCTGTAATTATTGATGTCTGTTTTGTCACCTTTCTTATGTAGGCGATGGATTAGTGCTATTTTCCAGTCGCCTAATATATTTCCTCTTCCCAAATAGATTTTGTTACTCATTAATAAAAAAAAAATTATTAATTAATATTAATATATCTAATATTGGATTCCCACTTCAAAGTCACACTAGAGTCTCATGTGAATTAATAGTAATATTATTATTAATAATTATATATTATTATTATTATTATATTGTACTGTATACATCAGAAATTGTTTCTAGCATTTTTTTTTTTTTTAAATGGAAAACAATAATTTTTTTTGAGTTCTTTCAAATGATTTTTTAATTTTATATGTCCTAAAATTTGCTGAATTCAAGATTCTAGACAATATTACTTGTATGTTGAGCTGAAAGATGAATTCATTTTTTATGCAGTTTCTGATTAACAAATTGATATTGTTTCATTCGATTCAGTAACTCAAACAAGTGGTAGCTTTTGTAATTATAATGCATAAACAGTAATTATAATGCAGTGGCAGGCGCCGGCAACTCACCGGCATTTTTGGCTAGTTGCACACACACCGACTTTTTGCCGGCCGGCAAAATGCCGGTGAGTTGCCGGCGCTTGCCACTGCATTGCCGGCATTACCGGGAAGTGCCGGTGACACAGTGGCATACGAGACTAAGTATGCGCTTGCACACACACCGATTATTTACCGGCGGATTATTTACTAGAGATGGCCATAATCAATGATTTTCATAATCGAATGATCCTGTTTCGAGTGGTTGAGATGATCAAATGATTTCATAATCGCTTATTTGAAGATAAAAAAAAAGACTTGTTACAGAGATATGGTTATCAAATTATACCTTTCCTTTTTTAAATAAATATAATTCTACCTTCTTATTAAAGAAAAAAAAAGTATGTATTCTTCCTCTCTTCTCTTTCCAATTTTGTCCTTACCATACTACTTTTCATCATATAGTCCAGTGGCTCCAGAGAAGGTGAATCTTGCATGGAGATGTGTACAGCAAATTTTTATTCTGGGTGCTTCCCTTACCCATAAAGATGATTTTTATCAAGGGTACGCGTTTCTGCTATGGGGAGATTTTTGGCAAAATGGCCGCCAATGTCCGAAGAATGACATCAGGAAAATCCATATATCTCTTAAACTAGTCTCTCTAGCAAAAGCTTCTAAAGGACAAATTTTACTCAAAACACTTTCTTTCATTGAATAACGGTGTTTAAGTATTAATTTTTTTTTTACTCCAACTTGGTCAGGTAGTACATATTTAAAAATGATAAATAGTACAATTTATCATATTAAAAAATGTATAACATAAGAATATCATAATTTTATCTCTAAAACATCTTCTTCCAGCAAATATTAATAAAGCACAAGTGATTAGAACAGGATTTTTACAACTGGTCGATAAACCAAACCACATTTGCAGAATTTAGAACATGAGATAGAGTTTAATGTACATGGAAACCCCGCAACTCTTGCTAGAGTATGGGTGTGGAAAGTTTTCTGATAGATTGTGTTCAATAATCTCCCATGATTCTCTTCTTCATACCCATAGTAAGAATGATCATGATATAACGAATTTTGCTCTTCCAACAGGTTGTACTACCGAGCAATTTGGAAATATGCTCTTTTTATGTTCAAAAAAACACTCGGAAGATGCTGAAGGAATCTTTGTGGAGTCTAACTTTTTCATTTGGTGATACTTAGTTGCTCGAAGCTTATTCTTGTTATTTAAACCTTCCAGTACTTCTGTCAAGTATTTCTCAGCTTTTTTGAATCATATCATCTGTCAGCTCTTCCTTTCCAGAAACTTTTATAAGGTATGCACATTCCTTGGGCTTGAGAAAACGCAGAGTGTTTTATTCCAAAATTACTCGTCGTATCACAACCCAGTCAGTGAGTATATGGCGGGTAGAATTTATATAACTTGTTTGTCCAAACCTTTCGATACGCCATGAAGTGGAACAAATCTTGAGGTATGCCCAGTCCCAAAACTGGGAAGAATCCGTAATTGATTTAATCCATTAGAGTACTATGTATTACTTTGTGGAAGTAATACATTGCGTATACAGATACATCTGGATATTTTCTTCGTTCATAGTGTTGATGCCATGATTATTGTTCATAAATAATCGTTTATCAGATTGTTCAAGAGAAGATTTTAACGCACTTTATTCTTGTTTCCTATAATTTTCAGTGCCTCTTTGCCAATATCACCATATAGATATGTGATATAGAAATAGACAGTTGCTTTAGAAAATTAGTGCTAGTGATCAAGAAAATATTGTTTGAAGAATTATCGTAGTTGTGTTTTGTTGTCGTTTGATGTCCAAAATGTCCATATCCCGCTTATAGTCTCTATACATAGTATCTCACCTGCTTTGATGCTGTTGTCCACATAGGAGTCAAAACTATATTTACCCTATTAGCATTATTTGAGAGAGAATTGAATCCGGTTAAAATTATAGGAAACAAAATCATAGAATAAAATGGGTTGAAATTTTCTCTTGAACAATCTGATAAACGATTATTTATGCACATCAATCATGGCTTCAACACTATGAACGAAGAAAATATCCTAATAGCACAATCTGACAGACGTTTTTGAATAAGCAATGTACTGCTTCAACAGAATGTTCCCCTCTAATGAACTAAATCAATTATGGTCTTTTTTTGGGAATTTTTTTTTTTTTTTTTTTTTTTTTTAGAACTTTTATTGAGTAAATATTACAATCTGCCACAAATGTGGGCAATAAGTAATATAGATGGCATATGATTACATTCACACATTATGTACAAAAAAAAAAAAAAATTTATATATACAAAATAAAATAAATAAAAAGATAACAGAAAGAACTTCCTATACATGAACAATATACAAATAAAAAAAAATGAAAGACCCCTCCCTCCAATTATGGAGGGACAAGCCAGGCATAGAGAGGTCCCAGCTCTTCTCTCTCAGCTGCGTCACTGGTGTAAAAAACCCAGTGGAGGCTGAGTGAGAGCGCTATAGTACATTCACGCCGGACATGAGTGGAGAAGTTGGCCATTGCCAGAACTCCATAATAAATAAATTTTACAAAAGATCTCGGGGCCACTGCCGTTTTAGTCTGCGAGGTGGGTTATCAGGATGAGTGGAGCTGGATAAAGATTGAGCCAGAGGGTTAGGATGAAAGGAAAGGTTGTGATGGAATTTCGAAAATTTAAGAGTTATGAGGTCGAGGACGTGTGGTATATTGAGATCGTTATGTAGGGTTTTGTTGGAAACATAGGAGCATTTACTATAGTTCGGAGGATTTTGGATTGGAAGGATTGAATGCGATTGATATTCGACTTTTTTGCTGTCCCCCACAGTTCAAGTCCATAAGTCCAAATAGGTTCAATGATGGTTTGGTACAGGAGAAGTTTTTAATGGAAAGGTGAGATGTCCTGTTTAGTAGTCTATACAATTGACTGAAGCGTCTGTTAAGTTCTTGCCTTTTGAGTCGAGTATGTGGGTTCCATGTAAGTCTTTTGTCTAGGTAGAAACCAAGATACCGATCTGTATCAGCTTTAGGTAGTGGAATACCATTGAAATAGATAAGAGGACTGGATTTGCGGCGAAGGGTAAAGACAACGTTGGTGCATTTAGATTCATTTACTTTGATCCGCCAGTCATCGCACCAGTCTTCAATCAGGGATAAGTGGGATTGGAGATTATAGGATGCTAGTAAGGGATCTGGATGGGATGAAAGGATTGCAGTGTCATCAGCGAATGTTGCTAGGAAAGTATCAGGAGTAGTTGGGATATCTGCAGCATAAAGGATATATAGAACTGGACCGAGAACGCTACCTTGTGGAACACCAGCCTCTATTGAGTAGCAGTTTGAGTATTCCATTCCGCAGCGAACTCGAAAGGAACGGCTAGAGAGGTAGGATTGAAGAACTAGGAATAGTAATTGAGGTAAACAGGTTTTGAGTTTGAAAAGCAAACCGTCATGCCATACCCGGTCAAAAGCTTGTGCTATGTCCAGAAATGCGCCGGAGCAATATTGTTTGCTTTCAAGTGATGAGGATATGTGGTCAACGACACTAAGGCCTTGTTGGACGGTGGAATGACTAGTACGGAATCCAAACTGGTGAGAAGGAATATTTTGTGATTCAAGGATGGGTAGGATACGTTTTAGAAGGAGCTTTTCAAAAATTTTTGAAAGGATTGGGAGAAGACTAAGTGGTCTATATGATGAAGGGTTGTTGGGAGGTTTGCCCGGCTTTAAGAAAAGGATAATAATGGAGTGTTTCCATAGCAAAGGGAAATAGGTTGTCCGGAGGATACAGTTGTATAGGTAGGTAAGGAACATGATTGCTTTATGAGGAAGTTGCCGAAGGATCTTTGAGCTGAGGAGATCATATCCAGGGGATTTACAGGGTTTTAATTGTTTTAGAAGGAATTCGACCTCAGAGGGGTTAATTGCTTTAGGAGGTAAGGAGAGAGGAATCGGAGAATCAAGAAATTCATGAACCATTGTTGTGTGAGTGGGGTTAGATTCAGGATGGGGGACAAATATGCTGGAAAGGTGCTGGGCAAATTCTTTGGATCTGTTCTCGTCAGAAGCTGCCCATGAACCATCTTCACGTCTGAGAGGATGGGAGGTAGGTTGGTATTTTAGGAGTTTTTTAGTGGTAGACCAGAGGGAATTGTCAGAGGCAGAGAGTGAAGAAACATAGGAATTATAGGATTCAGATCTGAAGGTAGCCATGTGTTTTTTAAGGAGTTTAGTAAGGTAATTATAGGATTTCTGGATCTTTGCCAAATGGCTCTGGCATGGTGTTTGGATTGGATAAGGTCCAGTAGATCTTGGGATAAAGGATTTTTCTTTCGACCTTTGGGAGGGGGATGAGGTGAGGATGCATCCCAGGCTGCTTGTTGGATTATATTTGTGAAGGTATTTGTGGCATTGTCAAGGTCATGGGGAGTTTTTAGGGATACTCTGAGGTCTATGGAGTCGGAAATAGTTTGACGGAAGAGGTTCCAGTCAACAGGCCCTCTTATAAATGATGGGGGAGGAGGTTTCGGGATTGGAGTGACTGAGAGGGTTAAGATTAAAGGGCTGTGATCGGAGGAAAGTTCATCCAGGCGTTCTATAGAGTAATGAAGAGGTCCTATGCCTGAATGTATAAAGAAGTCAAGAAGGTCGGGGTTTCGGTTAGGATCTGTGGGCCAATAGGTAGGGGTTACGGGAGAAATAAAGGATCTTTGGGAACTAAGTGATGACTGCAATGCTCGCCCACGGGAGTTAGTGGTTCTTGAACCCCATTGCTGGTGCTTAGCATTGAAGTCACCGCCTAAGAGAAAGTGGTGGCCTAGGGAATTAAAAAAGGAGTTGAAGTGGGATGTGGAAATTGGTTTATTTGGGGGGCAGTAGGCCGCTGCAATCGTGACGGTAAAGGAGAAGGTTTTGATGACAACTGCTGTGGATTGTAGGGATTCATTTGCTGGTAAAGGGAATACATGGTGAGAGAGGGAATGGTGAATGACGATAGCAGTTCCGGCATGAGCTCTACCGTCAGGGTGGTCTGTTCGGTATTGTGGTACATTGAAGCGTTGTCTACTGTTCAATCGGGTTTCTGTGATTAATGCTACGTCAACTTCTTTGTCTTGCAGTAAGGATGTTAGTTCGTTAGTGTGGTTACGAATACCATTCGCATTCCAAAGTAGAATGGAAAAGGGTTTTGTGGGAGACATTTAAGGATTTTTTTTAAGAGGAATTAGAAGAGGGATAACATTTGTAAGGAGTGATATAAGTGGGGTGATAACAATTTTTAATTCTGATAGGAAGGAATTAAATAAGGATGTGAGTTCTGAGGTAGTTGGGGGAGGAGGAATGTGGGGGATCTGATGAAGGGTGTGTGGATTAGGCTGGATTGATGGTGCTGGGGTATGTTGAATGGTCTGTTGAAACTGTGATTGAGGCAATGGTTGCTGAGGTTGAGGGTCATACAATTGAGGCTGTTGGGGAGGAAGCGGCATGGCCCCATTTTCATTTTGGCATCTTTTTCCGCCCAGCATTTCAACAAAAGAAACTGATGAGATGGCAATTGTTGAGGGCTGTCTTCCTCTGGTCTGTAAAGTTTCTTCGGCATTTGGGCGGTTTGGCTGGAACCTGTTGCGTAGGTTTTTGTACGTCTGACAGTTTGTAGTTGGCTGGGTGACCTTGCTGACAGAGGGCACAGACTGCTGGGACATCTCGAGATTTCGTGCATTTGTTTGACTTATGCATTTGCCCGCATTTTACGCATCTCGGTATGTGGTGGCAATAGGTTTTTGTATGGCCGTACGCCTGGCAGTTGTGACACTGGACGATATCACGTTTGGGGTACGGTTTTTCTACTTTTACCCTTGTGTAGTAGATTGATGATACCTCTTTTTGGGAATGAATAAATTTCAAGATATTTTCCACTTCGAAAGGTTTGGACAAACAAGTTATGTAAATTCTGCCGCCATATACCAACTGACTAGGTTGTGAATTTTGGAACATAACACTCTTTCTCAAGCCAAAGGACTGTGCATACCTTATAAAAGGTTCTGAAAAGGAAGAGCTGACAGATTATATAATAAACGTTGAACCGGATTTTGCAGTTGACATTGTAAAAGCGTGTATTGTTCTGCACAATTTTGTTCGTGACCGGGACGGTTATTTTCCAGAAGATACTACAACAATATGTGCTTTGAAAGATTTGCCAAGAGAGCCAACAGTACGGGGTGGTCTACAAACTAACAATGTTAAAAAAATATTAAGTAAATATTTTGTAACACATATCGGAGCAGTTCCCTGGCAAATGAGTAATGAAAAGGCGTGATAAGTATCAATTTGTAGAGATTTTTGGGTACATTTTCAGCTTGTTGTTTAATATTCTATTGATATTTAATATATTCAATAAGCCGTATATTGTAAACAAGAGATTAGGACGAATAAATAAATGAATAAACTTACCAAAAGCATTTTTTTCCTTATCCTGCATAACCTCAAAATCGTTTTTCAGAGCGCAGCAAATTTCTTTCCATGCATCCCTGGTAAGATTCCTGTCTTTAAATTTTATTCCACAAAACAGGTCTTACCTCCACTAACGAAATAAGGACATCATTGTCAAACAAACAAACAAACAAGGCTATCACAAATCATTCCATTTTTAGTCCGAGTGATCATTCATATTTCATGGTGAGTGATCATTCATTCACATTTCGAAGTGAGTTCGAATGATGACCTTGAATTGATATATAATCGAGGTTCACTAGTTTAATTTCTAAACCTTTTCAGCTGCCACACTGTAACCATAACAACACCAAACACAACCGTAACCATAACCAACACCAAACACAACCGTAACCATAACCATAACCATAGCAATAACCATAACCGTAGCAATAACCGTAACCGCAGCAATAACCATAACCGTAACCATAGCAATAACCATAACCATAACAATAACCATAACCGTAACCTTAGCAATAACCCTAACCATAACAATAACCATAACCATAGCAATAACCGTAGCAATGGCCATACCCGTAGCAATAACCATAACCGTAGCAATAACCATAACCATAACAATAACCATAACCGTAGCAATAACCATAGCAATAAGCGTAACCGTAGCAATAACCATAACCGTAACCATAGTATTAACCATAACCGTAGCAATAACCATACCCGTAGCAATAACCATAGCCGTAGCAATAACCGTAACCGTAGCAACTACCATAACCGCAACCATAGTAATAACCATAACCGTAGCAATAGCAATAACCGTAGCAATAACCAAAACCGTAGCAATAGCAATAACCATAACCGTAGCAATAACCATAACCGTAGCAATAGCAATAACCGTAGCAATAGCAATAACTGTAACCATAGCAATAACCATAACCATAGCAATAACCATAAACATAGCAATAACCATAACCGTAACTGTAGCAATAACCGTAACCGTAGCAATAACCGTAACCGTAGCAATAACCGTAACCGTAGCAATAGCAATGACCATAACCATTGCAATAACCATAACCATAGCAATAACCATAACCGTAGCAATAACCATAACCGTAACCGTAGCAATAGCAATAACCATAACCATAGCAATAACCATAACCATAGCAATAACTATAACCGTAGCAATAACCATAACCGTAACCATAGCAATAACTGTAACCATAGCAATTACCACAACCGTAGCAATAACCATAGAAATAAGCGTAACCGTAGCAATAACCATGACCATTGCAATAACTATAACCATTGCAATAACCATAACCATTGCAGTAACCATAACCGTAGCAATAACCATAACCGTAGGAATAACAATAACCGTAGCAATAACCGTAACCGTAGCAATAGCAATAACCGTAGCAATAGCAATAAACATATCCGTAGCAATAACCATAGCAATAACTGTAGCAATAACTATAACCGTAGCAATAACCATAACCGTAGCAATAACCGTAGCAATACCCGTAGCAATAACCATAACCGTAGCAATAGCAATAACCGTAACCATAGCAATAACCATAACCGTACCAATAACCGTAACCGAAGCAATAACCATAACCGTATCCATAGCAATAACCATAACCGTAGCAATAACCGTAGCAATAACCATAACCGTAGCAATAACCGCAACCGTAGCAATAACCGTAACCGTAGCAATAACCGTAACCGTAGCTATAACCATAACCATAGCAATAACAATAACCGTAGCAATAGCAATAACCGTAACCATAGCAATAAGCGTAACCGTAGCAATAACCATAGCAATAACCGTAACCATAGCAATAACCGTAACCATAGCAATAACCCTAACCATAGCAATAACAATAACCGTAGCAATAGCAATAACCGTAACCATAGCAATAAGCGTAACCGTAGCAATAACCATAACCGTAACCATAGCAATAACTGTAATCGTAGCAGTAACCGTAGCAATAACAGTAGCAATAACAGTAGCAATAACCGTAGCAATAACCATAACCGTAGCAATAACCATAACCGTAGCAATAACCATAGCAATAAGCGTAACCGTAGCAATAACCATAACCGTAACCATAGCAATAACCATAACTATAGCAATAACCATAACCATAGCAATAACCATAACCGTAGCAATAACCGTAATCATAGCAATAACCATAACCGTAGCAATAACCGTAGCAATACCCGTAGCAATAACCATAACCGTAACTATAGCAATAACTGTAACCGTAGCAGTAACCGTAGCAATAACAGTAGCAATAACAGTAGCAATAACCGTAGCAATAACCATAACCGTAGCAATAACCATAACCGTAGCAAGCAAAGCACCATAACCGTATAACCATAACCGTAGCAATAACCAATAAGCATAACCATAGCAATAAGCGTAACCGTAGCAATAACCATAACCGTAACCATAGCAATAACCATAACCGTAACAATAACCAAAACCGTAGCAATAACCGTAACTGTAGCAATAGCAATAACCATAACCGTAGCAATACCCGTAGCAATAACCATGACCGTAGCAATACCCGTAGCAATAACCGTAGCAATAACCATAACCGTAGCAATAACCATAACCGTAGCAATTACCATAACCTTAGCAATAACCGTAACCATAGCAATAACAATAACCGTAGCAATAACCATAACCGTAACCATAGCAATAACCATAGCCGATAGCAAGAACTACATCACTGAAGAAGAAGAAGCCAGAAGACCTCCACGAGATCTTCAATCTTCCGACCATCCCGGAGTTCATCCAGCGCCGACATGTCAAGTTTCTGGACTCTCTGCAATTCTTAACGAACCCCCTGTTCAGAACCTTGACACCAGCGCCACCCCCGGTCCGCTGGCAACTAACAACCGGACCGTAATGAAGACACCAACCGACCAATCAGAGCCCATTGGACACTGGTCAGGAATGTGACCATAAGGACATTTCTTATTAGTTTATTAGTTTTAAAAAAAAATAGTTATAAGTTTCTCTACAACAAGGTTTAGGTGAGCCCCATCATCTAAACACATATCTTCCTGAAAATCCTCACTTTATGATCCCACAAACTTTCTGCAGGTCTTACAATGTACCTAGTACAGAAAAAGACCAGACCTCAAGAAATCCCATTCCATAAATAAATTCATGCTTAAATCCAATAGGTGCTTGGAAAAAAAAAAAAAAATGCAGTTTTGACCAAAAACCCTAGTGAGCCCCATCATTAGATAGTGACTCATAATACTATTTTCTCCAAACCATTGCTCTCTTCAGAACCCTCTTAAAATGCACCTTGGTGCAGTAAAAGAAGCAGAATCATCATTATGAAGAATGAATCAAAACTTTTGTTAGCCATAGGGGCTTGGAGAAGAAAAAAAAAAAATGCAGTTTTGAGAAAATAATTCATTTTTCGAGCTCTAATCTTAAAAACAAATGAACTATTATTACTATTAGAAAGTCAAGCTATGGATAGCGGTAGTGTACTCGTACTATCGATGGCGGGCTAAGACTGGGGTGAGGGTAATTCGAAGTTAATGCCTCCGAGGAGATAAAGCCCTGATCCAGGGTTAGCATCACAATGGGAAGGGTGTCGGCCGAATTATCATTTTTATGGGCGCCCCCCTCTTTTGTTGCAATTTTCCGCTCGTCGGATTGACTCAGCCTGTGTTTACATTCGCCACTGGTCCGTGCTCCAGGGTCCGACCAGCTCCTTCATGAATAACCGGCTCCTCTTAAAAGGAACATGGATATCGGATTAGCTAACATTGAGCTACTCAATTAGGAAACGGGAGTTGTTCAAGTAAAGGAATCTGTACGCCTCGCTTACGCTGAAGAGGATAAACAATATCAATTGGGGTGCACGGCTTTTTTTATTTTTTAAAGCCTGAGTTAACAGATTTATTTCTATACTATTATATAGTACTAGTATCCACCGTCGCGGCTTCGCCCGCTCTCATTAGTACAGATTTCGGATAATTTTAACTAACAATTGAAGATTTTAAGTACGCAATAGAGCATTATTTGTTCAATGATATTTTCACGCATAGCAGTAATTTTTGTCCTGTTACTATTGCACAGATGAGGTAGTTGATGTATGTACTTTTATTTTATGACTTGGTTATCCAGAGGAACAGAAACTATTAAGATACTTTTGCGGAGAATGGACTGCTTACAACTAAAGGCCTAAAAAGTTCTACTGGATCTTTTACAACTGATTCTGCCTTCTTTCCACGATTTCTACAGAACCCTTATTTGC
This sequence comes from Euschistus heros, assembly GCA_003667255.2. NCBI lineage: Eukaryota > Metazoa > Arthropoda > Insecta > Hemiptera > Pentatomidae > Euschistus > Euschistus heros. Next base: position 224,215 of record RCWM02000931.1, on the reverse strand, counting down.
AATAATTATAAAGATATAGAATAGATATAGAACCTGATTTAGTTGATGTAAAAATAAAAATAAACCCAATAAAGTTGGGCAGCACTATGTTTATTGTTTCAATAAAGCATATATCTCTCTTAGTTTAATAAGATTTCGTTCCAGAATAACACTTTGATATTGTATTTTCATTGTTAACATGTTTAGAATATTTAAATAGAATCATAATATCAGCTTGACAGAAATTTTTTGCCGAACTTTTCAACATCCGTAGGGCCAGGTTCATTTCTCATATTAGTCCAGTAAAATAAGAGTTTGCCGAAGAAAAAACTGCGGAACTTTTATTATCAACGGATCTTTATGTTTTTTGGAGTGCTGAATCCGAATTTGAAGTTTGCTACCACGGCAACCATCGGCTTCATATTCAAAATCGCAGAAAAACGTTATTTTTATTTTGTTTATTTGTCAGATTCAAAATGTTTTTTTGTTTTTTTCACTCTGAAAGGTGGTTAAATTTACAATTAGATCCTATATATGAATTTTTTATCAAAATTCTTGAAATACACAAGCTATCACGCTGAAAATCACTTACTTTTGTAAAATACATGTTTTTTGGCACAATATTCTCTATAACTCCAAAACCATTTTTCGGATCCAAATTTAATATTTTTATCTAAAAGCTGGTTAAATTTACTATTAGATCCTATATATGTAACTTATAATATCTACTGAACATGTCATAATTTACATATTTTGCCAAAACATACACATTTAGTGTACTAGCTTGGATGGTTTACAGGATTTAATATAATTTACATATATAGCATCTGAAAGCGAATTTAATCAACTTTGAGATAGAAAAAAGAAATTTGGGATGGAACAAGTATTTGAGGAGTTAGAGCGAAAAATGTGCCAAAAAACACTTGGATTTTACAACAGTACGTTTTTATTAGCGGGCTGGTATATACATTTCATGGGGTTTGATTAAAACTTCCTTTATAGATTCTTATAGTAAATTTAATCAGCTTTAAGATGAAAGAAAGTAATGTTGTATCGGACAAATAGTTTCACAGTTATAGCCAAAAGAGTACGACATACGTGTTTTCGCGGAGCTGTGGGCCTGACGGCAAGTTGGCCAATTTCTCCATTTTTCCCAATAACGTAACATCGCGAAAAATGGTCCGATTTCGGATTTATTTTTTTCATTATATAGGTACTAGTTCCAACTACAATTAATATTTGAAGGCTTTTCGAAAAAAGCTTCGTTATCGTGTTATAGATAAAAAAATAAAAATAATGTTTTTTGTTTTTTGCGATTTTGAATATGAAGCCAATGGTTGCCGTGGAAGCAAACTTCAAATTCGGACTCAGCACCCCAAAAATCATAAAGGTCCGTTGAGAATAAAAGTTCCACAGTTTTTTCTTGAAAACGGCCTTTTGGAGCCTTATTTTACTGGACTATATCCTTGGTAAAAAAGAATTAAGTTGCTTAGTTTTAAGTACAAAGGGCCTAAGTTATGATCAGAACGCCATAATAGAAAAAAATGTTAGGGGCAAAAGGCTTTAATGGACTTCATATAAATAAATACATCAACATTTACTAAACTAATGTTCAAACCTTCCGATTAATTACAAGAGATTCATGATCTACATGATAGTAATTAGCCCTATTTGAACCAATTGAGCATTGAGGCTCTACTAAACCAATCAATTCCTCTGAAAAGGAAACGGCCTCGCGATCTTTTAATATAAGAACTCTCTTAAAACTTCTACAATGTATAGTCATTTTATAAGTAATTAACATTTTTTTCATTTTTAGCATCACCATCAAATTTACTGGATTATTTTATTTTGGTTTCGTATACAGTTGTAAATTTAAACATGGTCATTTAAACAAAAATATGGATGTTCTTAGAATTAATGAAGAATGTTTAACATTCAAAACTAGTCTTTGAATGAAAATTTCAATAAAAATGAGAAATGATTCATGAATACTAATAACAAACCATCGTCATAGATTTCAAAGACTTCATAGACTATCATATCAATTGAAAGTCTATGTATGACCAATTTAAGAGCTTAGTTTAGCAATGCTAAACATTCATCTTCAGTTCTAAAACATACAAAATATTTTTGGACACCAGTACTATGTTACATAGATTATATATACTAAAGTTTTTAAAAAGGTAAGACAAGAAATCAAGCATGGGCACTCACCTTCGAGGTAACTAATACACTGAATTTGTGAGAAGTAAAAGGGTAGGTTAAATTTTTGATTTACACTGGGGTTTTCCTTATGACTCATTGGGTTTTTCCGTTCCTATGGGAAACAAATTTAAAATGGGGCTGTTGGATATGTTAATCTGATCATTTAAACAAAAATCTGGATCGATTTTAAACGATTTTATTATTTCTAGTGATTCAAAAGTATTTAATTTTAGGCTATTTTCTACTTGATGTAATATTTTTACTCCCGAGTCTTTATTAAATTTGTGGTTATTTTCATTTAGACGGATAGCGAAATTGGAATTTTGGATCTTATTAGTGTATGCTCTTATATGTTCATTTACTCTTTGATTTACCGATCGTCCGGTTTTTCCCGTCTATTTTGCTTCACAGTCATTACATTTTAATTCGTATACGCCGCTTTTTTGGAAAGGGTCGATTTTGTCGCCCCACACACACAGATGTAGCTATAGACAACAATGCCAGGAGACCACTAACACACAAACTCGCAGCATTTCATAGCATGATGCCTTTTAACTATATCACTAAATGAACGAAATTATAACAAAGAAATACAAACAATTCACATTATAGCTAACAACAACGGATACAGTAAAACCACAATCGATAATATTTTAAGAAAACAAATACATAAAAAGACTATGAATAATATATACAAAACACCCCCAGAGCATAAAGCTACCCCTAAAAAATATATTTTGATACCATACTACGGCCCAATATCCGCTAAAGTCGGGAAAGAATTAAAAAAATTAGGTTTGAACCGTGCATTTAAAATAGATAAACCATTGTCATCATACTTCCCTTCACCGAAAGACAAAATCGACCCTTTCCAAAAAAGCGGCGTATACGAATTAAAATGTAATGACTGTGAAGCAAAATAGACGGGAAAAACCGGACGATCGGTAAATCAAAGAGTAAATGAACATATAAGAGCATACACTAATAAGATCCAAAATTCCAATTTCGCTATCCGTCTAAATGAAAATAACCACAAATTTAATAAAGACTCGGGAGTAAAAATATTACATCAAGTAGAAAATAGCCTAAAATTAAATACTTTTGAATCACTAGAAATAATAAAATCGTTTAAAATCGATCCAGATTTTTGTTTAAATGATCAGATTAACATATCCAACAGCCCCATTTTAAATTTGTTTCCCATAGGAACGGAAAAACCCAATGAGTCATAAGGGAAACCCCAGTGTAAATCAAAAATTTAACCTACCCTTTTACTTCTCACAAATTCAGTGTATTAGTTACCTCGAAGGTGAGTGCCCATGCTTGATTTCTTGTCTTACCTTTTTAAAAACTTTAGTATATATAATCTATGTAACATAGTACTGGTGTCCAAAAATATTTTGTATGTTTTAGAACTGAAGATGAATGTTTAGCATTCGAAACTAGTTTTCTAATAAAATAATCTCAATAGAAGTGGCAATCAATTCATCAATCCTAATTGTATTGATCCTTTTATACCATCATGCGTACCTCAAGTGATCTATTTTTAAGTGAAGGGCTATTTGATACGTTCAAGCCATGTTGGTGTTGCTCGGATCTAAAATTTTTCTGGATTTACCTTATCAGGAATTTAATGGAGAATATTTTTTGTTATATAACATTTATCGCTAGGACCTTCCGTTTAGAAACTGTATTGGTTTTGTCATTTTTTTTTTCACACTTATGTGACTCTCTGTACTTTTTATGCAGTTTATTGGGCAAGGGTGAGTAGAATAAATATGACGATGGCACCTTTCAATTTTTTCATTTTTGATAGACCGCACCGCAATCCCGGTTGGCAACCACCGGTTTCAGTAGTTTTGATCATAATAAACGACTTTCAGAAGAGAAAGCGTGTCCGAAAATTTTGCATGCTCATGCGCCATTACTCCCTGCTCTACTAAAGATCTCCAAGTTTTATTAAAGCCAATCGACACACACAAAAATAAAATAAAAAAGACTACTTTGCGACAAAGAGCGCTTTGTGCTATCGGTCCCAATTTAATATCAAGGGTCTTTGGTAACCTCTTCTTAGTACCAAAAGAGATGGTGAGCCCTCCTCCTCCAATAGGACATCCTGTTTCCATTTTTTCAGTACGTTGTTGGCGTGCGTTTATGCATACAAATAAATATAATTTTAAATGAAAACATTGCTCAGAGGTGATGAGCTGCTTTAAATTCTGTATCATCCAAGTATTAATGATTTTGGAGAAAATGTGCAAACGAAAAAAAAAAAGTGGGGCTGAATGGCGAGAGACAATAACAAAGAGGAGAATAGTAAACAATATATTAGCCAGGGCGAGCGGCATTGTCCCAGATTCATACATATTCATCAAAAGACAATTAATCAGGGCGAGGCTAAGCCACGAGGCAGTTATTACCGCGGCGGCCCTAATACCGAGGGGGGGATCGGGGGGGGGGGGGGGGGTGTAGTTTATTCAGGGCCACAATAGCCGCTCCTCGCACCATCCCGCTCTAGCTACCATCCGCTCTCTCTCTAACTCGTCTATGGAAAATATTTCACAGCCTTTTCTGACCCTTTGTGAGCAATACGGATCGTAAACACTTCATGAGAAAACAGAAATAAAAATAAGCTAAATTAATGTGCGAGGGCATAAACTATGTTGAGCGCCAAGTACTGAGTCTCAGGTTTAACTGAGGTGTCTGGACCACACTGGCAACCTTTCCTCAGAAAATCTGCTCAAGATCCTATTTTTGATTTATTGGTCTTTTGACTATTGGTTGTGACTAAAATAAAGTAAATAATATGGCAAATCAACTGGTAAACAATAAGTGCTCCGGTTTGTTTACTTGCAAAATTTTAATCTGTTTCATGTCGCGGGTAATCCGATAGTTGCAAAGCAGTTCAATACTTGAACAATGTTGTGTTCAAGTGAAGGTATGTAATATAAAATACTAATAAATACAATTTTAAGAATGAAATTGAAATTAAATCTTTAAGTTTCAATTTTACTTTGAAATTTGGTTAGTTCAATCTTGCGGTAGGGAATAGCAAAATGATAATAGAAGCTCTTTTACTAAATAAAAGTGGAATTCCTTTGTGCAAAATTATGATACTGAATATTTTGAATTTAATAAAAGGCCCGAAACAAAGATTTTAAGGCCTACCAAGAACATTTCATAGGAATAATTTTTTTTTTATTTTCACTACATATCAAGAACTACTCATCAGTAGCACTAAAATAAAAATTCTACCCTAGAAGATCTCTAGGCCATCTTCTTTTCAGACGCCTCGGAGGATTATCAGGAATGGAGTAAGATGCAAGTTGAGAAACTAATGGATTTGACTGATTATGGAGCTTACAATGAAAGGATAGGTATCTGGGTTGGGCTAAATCAGCAATATATGGAACATTAAGGTCTTTATGGATAAGTTTATTGGTGACAAAATAAGGGGCATTTAGGATTTTTCGAAGGATTTTGGATTGTAAGGATTGGATACGAGATGAATTGTATGGTTTAATAGAGCCCCAAAGTCCAACTCCGTACGTCCAAATAGGTCTATTCACAGTCATGTAAATGGGTTTTTTGTAATGAATTAAGCTTTGTCTTACAACATTTACTAATGTTGAAGTAGTCTGTAACGAAGGGCTGTTTCTTGTCGCTTTAGTCTTGCAAATACTTCTAGAATTCATAATATTACGGATGTTTTTAATCGGCTTTTATTATCTTCCGATCTATTAATAACTAACCTCAGAAAAATGCCTAGATGAAATTATTCAACCCCAATGTTTGTGCATGTTAACAATGGACCGGTTACAGTATTTTAACCACCAATGGTATATAATTCTAATTAGGAGAATAAAAATTCAGAACCCCGTTAATTTTGGCATCCATTAAGAAGACTAAATTTAATTATTAATGACGTCGGAAAATTCTGAAAGGTTTGCCTGTTTACTGAGTGGATACACACCTGGGCGCTGCGGGTTGCTCCTGCTAGGAACGGAGCAAGGTGGCTGTTTGCAGTGGGCTTAGAGCCCTTTGTTGGGTCTGCTATCCAAACAACTTTTCAACTCTCCTTCTTGCGAACCAAATTGGGAAACACTTACCTACCTCATGTCTGCGCAGATTTATTAGGAAATTAAGCTGGGGAAACCTCATGGAAAGGAAAGTAGTCTAAGAAATATTTATGTACACTGTATCTATACTACTATATAAAAGGACAAGCCATTTTTCGTTTTCGATCACTAGCTACGAAAAACTACTGAACCAATCTGTACCACATTTTAACTGAATCCTGTTTATAGCTCCAGGAAGGTTTAGCAATAATGAAATTTTCAGATTTTCAATTGAATTTTATATTTAATAAAATTTAATTAAGACTCGTGAAGTATGATAACCGACTTTGCGAGCGTTGTTTTGCAATAGAGGTTACAATCTATATGGGGACGATTTGCAAATATATTTATCCTCTCATCTTTCAGACATACTAGAGGTGATTCGTAAGCTCCAGAAAGAAATCGAAAACATTAACCTATTGGCAGTAGAGAATAAGCTGAGTCTAAAAATCACAGAAAACAAAAGCAATCCTCATTTGTTCAAAACTGTACCTGAATTTCCTTCCCTACTATCCACTTTTTTTCCTCATAAACGGTCCAATTCATTCCCAAAATTCCATTAAAAACCTTGGAGTAGCATTTGGCACTTAGAATGATCATATTTTTCAAATCAAGAGGAAATCTATTTTTACTCTTTGACAACTTTTACATTACCGCGATTCATTAACACTAAGTACTCGACAACTTTTGGGCCCGAAACAAAGATTTTAAGGCCTACCAAGAACATTTCATAGGAATAATTTTTTTTTTATTTTCACTACATATCAAGAACTACTCATCAGTAGCACTAAAATAAAAATTCTACCCTAGAAGATCTCTAGGCCATCTTCTTTTCAGACGCCTCGGAGGATTATCAGGAATGGAGTAAGATGCAAGTTGAGAAACTAATGGATTTGACTGATTATGGAGCTTACAATGAAAGGATAGGTATCTGGGTTGGGCTAAATCAGCAATATATGGAACATTAAGGTCTTTATGGATAAGTTTATTGGTGACAAAATAAGGGGCATTTAGGATTTTTCGAAGGATTTTGGATTGTAAGGATTGGATACGAGATGAATTGTATGGTTTAATAGAGCCCCAAAGTCCAACTCCGTACGTCCAAATAGGTCTATTCACAGTCATGTAAATGGGTTTTTTGTAATGAATTAAGCTTTGTCTTACAACATTTACTAATGTTGAAGTAGTCTGTAACGAAGGGCTGTTTCTTGTCGCTTTAGTCTTGCAAATACTTCTAGAATTCATAATATTACGGATGTTTTTAATCGGCTTTTATTATCTTCCGATCTATTAATAACTAACCTCAGAAAAATGCCTAGATGAAATTATTCAACCCCAATGTTTGTGCATGTTAACAATGGACTTGTACCATCTAGCTCAGACAGTTCGTGTCATATAACAACTAGCTTCATTTTACGGATTCGGGTTTTTCTGATTAGAGCCATAAAAAATTTCTTTTGGGGGGGAGGGGATCATCTAAATCTAAAATTGACGCTCCTTGAATACCTTCTTCATAGATTCTAGCCTTGTTCCGATTTATTTCGCTATTTTTATCGCTACTATTCGTAGTGAAACGTTATTCTCCTTCAATTACACAAAACTCTAAATCCATGTTCAAACTACTATTCACTTATGTAGTACTTTCTCATATTAAAATGAGAAATGAGATTATAATTATTTGGAAATAAGAAAACAAAATATAAAACATTAAACCAATCTTGAATTAAAATTATAGTAAATCAAAATTAATATAATACTTTTTTTTCTCTGTTTCAGATTTTGATTCACACCTGTTATTAGGGTAACAATCAGTGAATGTGATGTGAAATTGAATACTACAGGCCTTGTATGGTGTGTGGGAGACTAGCACTCAATAGTACCTCCTCCTGGCATGGGTTAAAGAGAATAATTTGAGCAAATCTCTCATCCAGCTTCTTTTAAGCCTTCTGAGAGTATTTCCAGGTATGTCAGTCGTGGCCATGTCATTAATGAGTATGTTGTTATGTCCATGAAGTCTGTCGTGAAATCGTCTATAAAGGTCATGTATATGTTCCTTTACTTTGGGTATTTCTAAATCAGTGTGAAGTGTGTGGTTTGAAATGTACCAAGGTGATTTCGTGATTAGTCTGAGTAATTTTGAATGGAATATTTGTATTTTTTTAAGCTGTGTATTTTTTGCAGTCCCGTATATTAGTGTGGTGTATGTCCATATGGGTTTAAGTAAGTAAGTGTATGTATTCAGTCGTTGTCGGAGTTTTAATGTCGACCGTTTATGAAGCATTGGATACAGAAGTTTTAATCTCTTGGTTAGACTGAGACGTTTTTTGTTTTACATGTGGGCCCCAGGTCATTCTTCTATCAAATGTAAGTCCTAAGTAATGAATTTCGTTTGTTTGTGGTATGGGTTGATTGTCGATGAACACAGATGGACAAGAGTCTTGTCTGAGTTATGTGCTGTGATTTGGTGTAATTTAGTTTTATTTTCCACTGTTGGAACCAGTCTTGTAGTATTGTTAAGTGGTGTTGAAGAGTTGGTGATGCAATTGTGGGGTCTTTATGTCTAGTTAATATTGCTGTATCATCAGTGTATGTTGCTGTCAATGTTTGAGGGCTAGGTGGCATATTGTGATTGTAAAGAATATATAACAGTGGAGCTAGTATTGGCCCCAATGGTACTCCAGCTTTTATTGGATAAATAGAGGAGATATCTGAACCTTGTCGGACAGAGAAAAATCTATCAGAGAGAAAAGATTGAAGGATCAGATAATAGGTAAAAGGAAGAAAATTTTTCAATTTAAAGAGAAGTCCGTCATGCCAAACTCTGTCAAATGCTTGGGATACATCTAGAAATGCCCCAGTAGCATATAGTCTTTCCTCAAGTGAGATCGATATAAAATCCGTTACACGGTGTAGTTGATGAACTGTTGAGTGAAATGAACGGAATCTAAATTGATGTGTAGGCAGTATTGGTTTATCTGTCAGTATTCGTCGGTAAAATAATTTTTCAAAAACTTTAATATAATACTAAATCACAAGTAATTGCAACTTCAATAAACTTCCTCACGTTAGGGAAGTGAAAATAAATTATAAATACATGGTGAAAGTTATGTTGTTAATTTTGTCTATATTTTCACATATTTTTTTGCCTTATGTTTTATTGAATTGTAATATTAAGATCTGTCTCACCAGATAGAGTTCTTGGTGGTAGTATTCGACTCAGTGGATCAGTGGAATATTATTAAAGGATACTGTAGGACAGGTAGTTGAACAAATATCTAACAATTACCTCTCCGATTATAGATGGCAAAAATAAACGATATTATCGAGGAAAGAGTCTAAAGATTTAGATTCTAAAAAACTTGTTATCTAGAGAGGAACTTTAACGAAAATATGCATTGATTTCCAGACAACCAAACGACTGGTTTGATCGGTTACAGTATTTTAACCACCAATGGTATATAATTCTAATTAGGAGAATAAAAATTCAGAACCCCGTTAATTTTGGCATCCATTAAGAAGACTAAATTTAATTATTAATGACGTCGGAAAATTCTGAAAGGTTTGCCTGTTTACTGAGTGGATACACACCTGGGCGCTGCGGGTTGCTCCTGCTAGGAACGGAGCAAGGTGGCTGTTTGCAGTGGGCTTAGAGCCCTTTGTTGGGTCTGCTATCCAAACAACTTTTCAACTCTCCTTCTTGCGAACCAAATTGGGAAACACTTACCTACCTCATGTCTGCGCAGATTTATTAGGAAATTAAGCTGGGGAAACCTCATGGAAAGGAAAGTAGTCTAAGAAATATTTATGTACACTGTATCTATACTACTATATAAAAGGACAAGCCATTTTTCGTTTTCGATCACTAGCTACGAAAACTACTGAACCAATCTGTACCACATTTTAACTGAATCCTGTTTATAGCTCCAGGAAGGTTTAGCAATAATGAAATTTTCAGATTTTCAATTGAATTTTATATTTAATAAAATTTAATTAAGACTCGTGAAGTATGATAACCGACTTTGCGAGCGTTGTTTTGCAATAGAGGTTACAATCTATATGGGGACGATTTGCAAATATATTTATCCTCTCATCTTTCAGACATACTAGAGGTGATTCGTAAGCTCCAGAAAGAAATCGAAAACATTAACCTATTGGCAGTAGAGAATAAGCTGAGTCTAAAAATCACAGAAAACAAAAGCAATCCTCATTTGTTCAAAACTGTACCTGAATTTCCTTCCCTACTATCCACTTTTTTTCCTCATAAACGGTCCAATTCATTCCCAAAATTCCATTAAAAACCTTGGAGTAGCATTTGGCACTTAGAATGATCATATTTTTCAAATCAAGAGGAAATCTATTTTTACTCTTTGACAACTTTTACATTACCGCGATTCATTAACACTAAGTACTCGACAACTTTTGGTATCATCTCTCATTTTCCCCTACTTTGACTACAGATGCATAGTATATGGAGGACAGTCTGGTGAGCTTGAAATGAGACACAAAAGGCTTATGAACTGTTTTATCAGATTTGTTTCGAGATCCCCAGAAGTTCCCACATATCTCACAGATATTCTGAAATTGCGTGGCTTTACTCCGATTTCCGACGTCTTTATATTAGTCTCTTTAATTTTTAATTTTTTTCTTTACCTCCTGAATTTTCAATCTTCCGAGCAAATGTAAAATACGAATATTTATGTAGGTAATAGATATTATCTGGTTTCGAATCTTTCTTCTGACAACGAAGCCCACCCCAAAAGTATGATGCCTTTCATTACAACTGTAATAAATAGTATGGTTTCTCTTCCGCAGGATGCCCTGGCCAGTCCATCAGACTTCCTGGATCGCAGTGAGGTCCAGTTTAAATTTGTCTATTTGATCTAAGAGAACTTGAAGTGCTCCGGGTCGATAAAGTGACAGTACATTCCAGTATCCAAGATTAATCCTATAATGCTGGCCAGGTCGATTGCCACAGAGACATTAGATATTATATAAATATACGAAAGTTGTAAGTTCTATCCTTTTACAAGATATTTCAATTATTTTGTTGCTCAAAATTGTATTATTAATCAATTATCAGGCGATTGCTATGCATTGCATTCATATGTTATTCTTAGGGGGCGAGCTGTCCCATAATAAAGTTTATTTTCTTCTTCTTCTTCTTCTTCTTATAAAGGTGCGGTGTTATCTAAACGTCGTTCTGATTTATTCATCACATTTAAATGTAATCTCGATTGAATTGAAATAAAAATGAACTAATAGGAAATAAAACTCTTTTGATCAGCACGACGTAAGTTGACGGGTGGCCTCTGTTTTTGGCCGAGAATTGCTGCAGACTTTAACCGTGGTTGCAAATAAGTTCAAGAGATGACACAATAAAAGCATGTTTGAACTCTTCGCATATTCAACAGCAAAAAAACCTTACTTGCGAAAAAAAATAAGAGGTTGTTGTTTATATTGTATGGTTATATTTAACGGCCAATTATATGTAGGACTTTCCAAAATGTGAAGCCCTAACAATCAAATCATTCTCATAACATTGGAAGACGAAATCATAGTATAATTTATTCGAAAGTTTTGAATTCATATTTTTTTTTTCTTATTATGTGCTTTTTAAGTCCATACACAAGCAGGGATGTCAGATAAATTTGAGGTATACAGTGGGCTTAGGCAAGGGGACCCGTTATCTCCGGTACTATTTAACTTACGCCTTGAAATTGCCATTCGCAACATAAGAACAAATCCAGGTGGAAATATTTATAACAGAATTACGCAGTACATGTCACATGCAGATGACGTGGTGATCTCTGCAAGAACGTTATCTGAGTTAGTCGATGTATTTATTGAATTCAGCCAAGCAGCAAAGAGGATATGGCTCGAGATCAATACTTAAAACAACTAAATTTATGGAAGCCTCGAGAAACCGGAATTAAAATGGAGAAAAATAGCAATAGGAGAGTACATGTTAAATGCCTATAGAATATAAGTACCTGGGAGGCATAGTAATGTAGGGGCTGACATTAAAGCCAGAATAGCAGCGGGAATAAGGTGTTATCCGATGGAGAAACCTCTCTCCGGTTTAAAAGCCTCTCCAGAAGGTCAAAACGGACCATATACTAAACGGTAATAAGACCAGTAGTGACGTATGGTAGCGAAAGTTGGATTCTAAAAAAGGAATATAAAAAGTCTCTATTAGTATGGGAAAGAAGAGGCCTTCGAAAGATATATGGCCCAATCAAAGAGCAACAAAGGTGGCGCATCAGAAGCAATGCAGAGCTCAGAGAGCTCTATGATGAAACGAATATTGTCACTGATGTGAAAAAAGCAAGGTTGCGATGGCTGGGTCATTTAGAGAGTTTGGAACCTCAAAGGCTGCCAAGAAAAATGTGGACGGGAGCGTCAGAAGGAACAAGAAGAAGAGACAGGCCCAGATAAAGATGGATGGATGATGTGGAAGGGAGCATACGGTAACTAAATATCCAGAATTTGAGGAAGGTGACCGCTGACAGAGAGGAGTGAAGAAAGCTGTGTGCAGAGGCCCAGGTCCTACATCGACTGCAGTGCCTGATATAGAATATAATAGAATGTATTCATTCTTTTACTTATTATGTGCTTTCTACAATACAAGATTTTTATCGACAAACAACTAAAACTTCAATTATTAGTTTAAATTATTAAGTTATTTACTTATGAGAGTGAGTGAAGCCAGGTCGGGGGATGCTAGTCTTAATATATATAAATTACGTGTCGCCGCCTAGGGGCCGGCTAACACCTAAACTACTGAACCGATTTTAATCAAATTTGCACACCGTGTGCAGTTTGATCCAACAAAAAAGATAGGATACCTTATATCTTAATTTATAGTCGCAATATTATTTGTATATTATCGGCAAGTCACAATTATCTGTTAGCTCTATACGATTCTAACATATGGCGGTATAAGGTTATACTATTATATAAAAAGACAAGCAATGTTTCGTTTGTGTTCACTAACCGCCAAAAACTACTGAACCAATCTCTACCAAATTTTGACTACATCATCTTTATAGGATGGTTTAGCAATAGTAAAATCTAATAATTTTCAGCTAATTCTTTATTGAAAAATGAATAATAAGTGGATAGCAGTGAAGTTCAAAAATTACTTTTTATGGTTAGAAATTAAAATCCACCCAGATCCAATAATAAAATTATTTCTGTCGAATGAAAATTATTAAAACTCAAAATGCCGATCCTCAGCTGTTTAATATTGTGTGTAAAAATATGAACTTTGAACCTTTAGTTGTGAGCACTGATAATGCAGTTTCGTAATAGTCTGTCCATCTGGATTACCACTCATATATTAAAATTGAAAATTGGATGTCTAATTATGCTTTATGTTATCTTCAAAACACCTAATCAATCTAAATTAACCCAGTTAATAATGGCTGCTATGCGTGAAAATATCATCAAAAAATAAAATTTTCAATTCTTCACTTTATACAAGATTTTATCGATAAATATTTAAAAAAAATTAATTATTAGTTAAAATTATCAGAGATCTTCCTTATGAGAGCGGGCGAAGCCTCGACGGGGGAAAAAAAAAAAAAAAAAAAGATGAAGTTATATATACAAAGGACAAGCCATTTTTCGTTCGTTGTCACTAACGCGAAAACCTAAACTATTCTGTACCAAATATAACTATATCATCTTCATAGTTCAAAGGAAGGTTTAGCAATAATAAATTTATATATTGTTCTATATAAACAATGATCCGGTGTTAATATTAGCCTAAAATACAATAATTTTCATAATTCCAAGAAGGTTTAGCAAGCGTTTTCGTATTAAAATCTACTGATTTTTCAATTTTGAAAGATTTTTTCCATATTAAAAAAAAGGTTAATCCACTAACCCACGAATAACTACTGTGGACACATCAGTGCAGTATTTTTTCATTTATTTTTATTAAAAAAAGAAAATGTGGGACAACGATAGGTGGGATAGGTTCTACACGAGAGTTAGAAAAGAGCTTGAAATCGATGATAAAATTCACTTATTAAAAACTATCAAGAAAAAACATTATTAAAAAAATTTAAATATGGTGTGCGATATGTGGATCTCAGTGAAGCTTGAAAATCGAACGATTGTGTATAGCGCCATTCCACAATAGAGTTAACAATGGTAAACTGAAACCTATCTGTACCGACATCTAAATAAATAATTTTTAATTCTAGGAAGTTTTGCAATGGTAAAATTTAGAATAACTAAAATTTAAATGTACAATTTTGAGAGGCAGGACGAGGTTTGCCACACTGTCATATACTTTTATAGTTCGAAATCAACATATAACCAGATGAAATCAATAAAGTTATTTCTGCCGAATACAAATTATTACTAATTCAAAATGTAGATCCTTTGCTTTTTTATATCGTGTGTAAAAATATGATCCACGGGCCTTTGTCGTAAGCACTGATAATGCAGTTTTTTTTCCGCAAAGTTTCTTAGTAGTCTTTATCCATCTTGATTACCAATTCATACATTAAAATTAAAAATTTTATTCCTAATGGTGCTTATACGCAATCTTCCAACTGCCTGATCAGTGCATTATAACTAGATTAATAATTACTGGCTAAAAAATCATTGAAGAATAATGCTGAAACCACATGCTAAATACAAGAATCTTATCGATAAACAATAAAACTTAATTTTTAGTTGAAATTAGCTTTAGTTATGAGGGGCGGGCGAAGCCGCGACGGGAATGCTATCTTAATATATATAAATTACGGGTCGCCGCCTAGGGCCGGCTAACACCTAAACTACTGAACCAATTGCAATCTACATGAAAGGTTAAAATGTACAGAGTTACATAGAGGTGAACATTGATAATAAAATTTACTTATTTTCAATTAAATTGTTATAAAAACAGGTATATGGAGTGAAATATACCAAAGTTTAATTACATCATGTTCATAATTCTAGGTTTAGCAACAATAAAAATTTAAATGTACAATGTTGAGTGTTAGAAACGGGTTTTGCCACACTATGACATACTTTTATGGTTAGAAATTAAAATCCAACCAGATCAAATCAATAAAATTATTTCTGTCGAATGAAATTATTAAAAATCAAAATGCCGATCCTCAGCTGTTTAATATTGTGTGTAAAAATATGAATTTTGAACCTTTAGTTGTAAGCACTGATAATGCAGTTTCTTATACCGCATTTTACGTTTGTGATCACTAACCACGAATACTACTGAACCAATCTGTGCTAAATATTAACTACATCATCTTCATAGTTCCAAGAAGGTTTAGCAATATTAAAATCTACTGATTTTTCATTTATTTTTTATTAAAAAAAGAAAATATGTGGACAACAGTGAAGTTTGAAAATTGACCGATAGGTGGAGAGGTTCTACGCGAGAGCTTAGAAAAGAGCTTGAAATCGATGATAAAATTTACTTATTAAACTATAAAGAAAACTATTAAAAAAGATTTAAATATGGTGTGCAATATGTGGATCCCAGTGAAGCTTGACAATCGAACGACTGTGTATAGCACCATCCCACAATAGAGTTAACAATGGTATACTGAACCTATCTGTACCGACATCTAAATAAATAATTTTTATAATTCTAGGAAGGTTTTGCAATGGTAAAATTTACAATAACTAAAATTTAAATGTACAATGTTGAGAGGCAGGACTGAGGTTTGCCACACTGTCATATACTTTTATAGTTCGAAATCAACATCCAACCAGATGAAATCAATAAAGTTATTTCTGCCGAATACAAATTATTACTAAATCAAAATGTCGATCCTTTACTTTTTTATATTGTGTGTAAAAATATGATCCACGGGCCTTCTGTCGTAAGCACTGATAATGCAGTTTATTTTCCGCAAAAGTTTCTTAGTCTTTATCCAACTTGATTACCAATTCATACATTAAAATTAAAAATTTTATGTCTAATGGTGCTTTTACGCAATCTCCAACTGCCTAATCAGTGCGATCATAACTAGATTAATAATTACTGCTATGCGTGAAAAAATCATTGAAGAAATAATGCTGAACCACATGCTAAAATACAAGAATCTTATCGATAAACAAATAAAATATTAATTTTTAGTTGAAATTAGCTTTACTTATGGAGGGCGGGCGAAGCCGCGACAGGGATGCTAGTCTGATATAAAATTAAATTAATATTAATTAATTATTAATTATTAAGTAAAATTAACAAAATTCCTCAGTGACTAAGGAATTGGATTACTAGCTCCAGGAACTAGGTTTAAATCCTGCTACAGCAGATAATTATTCCTTCTATTAGATCAATCGAAGATCGACCCATGGGTGTTCCGATCCTCATTGATCACACCTCTATCAGTACGGCTACACTTATTTTTTTACATTCTGTAGGTATAATGTAAGTTTTTATTATAGTTAAAAAATATGAGAGCGTTAATCTATCCCTTGGTCTGCTGAATGATAAGTTCATATGCTGATAAACAGCGACGATTCCATTCCTTTAATAAGCATACTGAAAAAAGTTTCAATGGCAATCAGTTTCAACTGTTCACCGTATGACATTAAATAGGAAAAAAGGAACCCGCAGTAACTATTGTACTTCGTGTTTTGTTTCCAAGCCTAACTGATACTACTGAAGAAATAATTGTGTATCTTCGGCTGGTGTAAATGCAGACCTATTCTTTCCCGGTAAAGGATAGCACACATAGTCCAGGCAACGAAGACCAAAAAAGGCCAAATAGCGGACATAATTCATGTATAAGCCAATTTTGGCACAGTTGTGGAATATGGTGTCCTTAACAACATACTAAAAGTACTAAGGGTGGGGGTGGAGCTAAGAGTGGGGGGCGCTCTAAAGGTCGTTTTTTCCAGTTTTTCGTTTATAACTCGAAGATTCTTACCTATACCGAAAATGTGTTCTGGTAGTAAATTAATTAACATAAAATTCTTTACAAAAAAGGTTTCATACATTTTTTTTCTAGGAT
The DNA here is from genome assembly GCA_003667255.2 of Euschistus heros. Lineage (NCBI taxonomy): Eukaryota > Metazoa > Arthropoda > Insecta > Hemiptera > Pentatomidae > Euschistus > Euschistus heros. Next base: position 206,928 of record RCWM02000931.1, on the reverse strand, counting down.
CAATGCTTAAGGAGATATAGTGGGGGGACATGGAAAATTTAAAAAAATGTTTTTATTGTTAAAAATATGTTTATAGTTAAAATTGAAATGTTTATTGTTACAAATTAATAGTTAATTATTATTAATTAAATGGTTATTGCTGAAAATAAAATGTTTGTTGTTGTGCTAATCTGTTTATTATAGTACAGGGTAATTAGCATTCGAACCTACTAACAGTAATGACGGATCCTAGCGGGTTTTCAAACAAAATTGGTTAAACAGGGAAATACGCTCCGCTCCGCACCGCCATAGGAAAATCCGCTTCGCATCGTTGCGCTCCGATCCGTTAGTAGTGTGCGATGCCCATAATATCGACTAAATAAACCACAATCTACTGATGGAATTTTCAAAGTTTTCAGAACACTTATTGAGCGGATTTGTGTCGACACCTTTTACTCAGACCATAAGGATTCAGACGTGTTAAATTCTAAAGAAGATACCTGAAGCACATTTAAAATAATAATATCAACTTCAAAAAAGGTATTTAGTTTTAAATGATTATTTACTGCTACATCATGTAATATGATTTCACAACCGATTAATAGGAACGTAATAAAAAATACGTGAACGCGGGGTTTTAATATAAATAGTGAGTTGTGTAACTTTGTGCTATCGGAATATATTTTGAATTTCCAATATTTTGACATGGATTTTTTTGGCTGGATGTCAATAGTTTTTATTTCGCATCGTTTTTTCACTCTCAAAAATGTAACGCTCTAGCTCTGCTCGAGTAGGTGAGGAGGGCAGGAAGGACGGGTTATCCTACAGGTTACCAACCTACTCTAGCCAGGGTAGGAAGGTCAAGATTCATTCGTGTGTTCCCCACGAAATAATTTTTAACCCGCCCAGGTGGAATTCGAACCCACGACCTTCTGGTTACGAGCGCGCTGAGATCCACGCCCCAACTCACTCGGCCATCGAGTCATAGAAATTTAATGAAGAATATTTTTTGTTATATAACATTTGTCGCTAGCAACTTCCGTGTAGGAGCTGTTTGGTTTGAATTAAAAAAAGTCACGCCTGAAACCCCTGTTTTCTTTCAACTTAGCTTATTTCGAATAATTATTAACCGTTAATTAAATTTAATTATTAATTTAAGTAACTGATTCTATTTCTAAAATTTAAGTTGTTCAAAAGAAGGAAATAGTTGAAAACGATTTCGAAACGAAATCGACAGTTGATTTGGACTGATGAGCAAGACCGCTGATAGGGAGGAAGAGGGAACGAGAAATTGAGTTTTATCCTACTAGTTGTCAGGTAGTATGCAAAATGCATGAAGCCTAATGTATTATTTGTCAAATACACGCCTCTTCCAAAGGGTTATTGTCGAAGGGAAAACAATTAAAAATTAAAAAAAATCCTACCAATTGGGGCTTAAATATGAACATAAATAGGAGTACTCTTTATCTACTCAAACTTGGGCAGAGAAGAAGGGTTATCCAACAGGTTATCAACCTATTTGCCCTCTATATATGTTGTAGACATGATACCCCTAAAAGTAATCGCTTATAGATGATGATCCTCAACCACAGAAGAGACACACTCCCTCAACGTGGAAGACCAGGAGCTACAGACAAGGGACAGATTATGCGGTGCGGTCGCAGATGGCCCAAGTAATGGCCCACCAGCCCATATGCCCCCGCTCCATATGCTCCCGCCGCATATACATACATATTCATACAAGTGGGCGGACCAGCATCAATCCTCAGCTTCTTTATCTTCAGTGCTGCCAACAGTGGAACCCTTCTATCTCCCTCGTAGTCTAATTTATTTTATTAGTACAAGGCATCTGCTAGTCATCGATGATGCTGAGCCTGTTCGTTCGGCTATGCTGTCGCTTAGTATACTCCAGCACTTGAATGCAATCCTCATAATGCTAACAGGTAAATTTAAATACAGCACAATATGGATAACCCAGCCCTTCAATATTAAGATACTCCCGTAATCCAGCCCTCTCACAAGAATAATTCCTGGAGATGAAGAATCGGACGACATTCAAGAAATCCTTAAAACCGGGAAACAGGGAGAAGCAGTCATTTTTTTAAATAAAGTTAGTGGGGGCAGAATATAATTCTTCTTGGGCGATGAAGGAGTTATGTAACAAAATATAAGTTTCGAATAACTTATGTATAAAGTTTTTTTTACAGCTTTTTCATTTATTGGCTTTGTCATTGAGCGAGAGTATGAAAATAGGCGAATGATATATATTTTTTAATTCACCAAATTTTATTTACTTACCTGTGTATCTATAATATATATTTTGATACATTGTGTGCACATGACCCCTTCATCCACAAACGATTTCTTTAATTATGTAAATTATCTAACGAATAAATGAGGCAATATGTAAAGCAATTCAATCATGGCAAAGCTCTATATTTGAAAATATTTATACAAAGTGAACTAATTTACCTTATTACAGAACCTAAAAAAAATATCCTTGCATATCTAAAAAAAGAATTCCAACCAAGCTGTTAAATCTAAATAACATAAAACTTGAATTTGATAATGCCTCAATGTCATAGTCCTTCATTATTAAGTACAGTCAGTGTTAAAAGTATTCGTACACCTGCTACAAATCATAAGAAATAACAAATATAAGCATTATTTAATGGGACTGATTTAAAAGTATAAGACCATTGAATGAATACGTCAACACTTTTATCAATAAATATACTTTTGAATTCATAGAACATTTTACAAAATAGCACATAAAGAATAATTGAAAAACAACAATAAAAGTATTCTTACACTTAATATTTTTTTAAAATTTAATATTGACATGCGATAAAATATGGTACAAGACTTGTTTCTAAAATTGTCTATGTGATTACGAAAGTAGATATATTGATCTAAGCTGTGGGCAAATTAGATAAAAATTGATTTGATAGCTTCAATTTAATTCAATACAGTCCTTCAATGTAGGGTTGGGCGATAGTCGATAGTTACTATCGATATATCGATAGGTCATGCCTATCGATGGACACTATCGATAGTGTCGACTATCTACAGATCTTTTTTAACCTCAAGTTTTGGAACTATCGGAATTATGCTGATCTGTCTCTGTCGAGTTCTTTTGAAATTGAATTCGTAAGCCAAAGGAAAGCAGAAATGCTAATTTTTCTTTCGGGAAATATGTGGCTCAAAGAGCACACTTGACTCTTGAAATTAACCATTTCGTTATTTTTCTTTTCTGAAGATTTCATTTGTTCATTATTATTGTAACCATTTAAATTGTAAATACTTTTTTAAAATTCAAAAAAATTAGTTTTTTCTCTCATCTTTATAATTTATAATCCTGCAAATTTCAAATAGTAAGTAGACAATTGATAATTAATGAAATTAGTTGAAATTCTTTATTGAATAGCTTTGGAAAAAAAGGAAGCAACTATCGATAGTAATCGATACTTTTCAACCGATAGTATCGGTCTATCGATAGTGCTAACTATCGACTATCGCCCAACCCTACTTCAAACCTTAGGTAGGCCATAATAGGGCACCCTACCTTATATGTTTATAATGTGATAAGGATAAAGACTAAAAAAAAAAAATTGTCAATGAAACACATTTCTAATTTTTTTTAAATCGGTAATAAAATTCTCATGAGCGTATACCAACAATCGACAACAATCGTTGAACATTGTAGTAATATTGAAGAATGGCCTTCGAGATAAGGTCCCTTTAGAAAGATCCCTTGTTCATGGCACCCTTGACGAGTCCGATCACTGCCTGGCACTGACACCCAATCCCTTCCGGTCCGCTGCGACCAAGGCAATTATTTCTATTGCTATTCCATTATCACAGTTGACCGCGTCTCATAATTCTCTCCTTCAATGGTCAGAGTGAGAAGCATCTATATCCTGCCACCATTGTTCAGCAAATCCAACTAATACACGGTGAGTACCTCACCTAAACTAGATCAAAAATGTAAAAAAATGCCGCAGACCTCGCCTTTATATTCCAATTCGTTGCATATATACGATGAATCATAGACTTTTTTTGAGGAAACCACGTTTTTTACCATAAAAGTTGTAACATCTTGTTTAATAATCTGCAATATTTTGTTTAATTATTTTTCAAACTTTGACCACATTTTCGGATCAAGCATTAAATTTTCTATAAGAGCTGAGCACCTGTAACCTTGAATTTTACAAACTTGTGACCTAAAAAACTAGGTTGATCTTCACCATATTTAGGGAAGTTCCAATGTGTTATATTACTTAAACGCTCACCGTTTTTCGAAAAAGCTATCCACAATACTGCAAATCTCACAAAAACTTGCAGATTTAATCAGCTTTCGAATGATTTGTTAAAAGTAATGATTATGTTTCGATTTTATGGCGAAATTTACTTTTAAAACAGAAAAAAACATGGTGTTCTCATTTGGCATACAAATCAGTTACTTGTGTTAATAAAACATTATGAGAATCTCTTAATGGAAATGTGCATTTTAAACATAATAAGCTCTTCATTGGGATAAAAAGCAAAGAAAAAAAATGATTGTTTTAAAGAAAATAAAGGAAAACAGTCAAAAAAGCGACACCAGATAAAAGGATTTTATGTTATTACATTTATTTATTTATTATAGCACATTTTTGTGACATTTGCAGTTTTGTGGCTAATTTTGTTTCAGAAAACGGTGAGCGTTGAAGTAATATAACACGACCTTACAGTTCTATTTCGGTGGCTGAATTATTAGATAATATAAATTTTATCATATTCATTGATGTTAATTAGTGACAGCCATTTTCATGCACTACATCTCCAATCATTGCACTTTTATTTTTTTTATTTTCTGTAAGCATATATTAAATGTTTTATATGAACCAAAAGATCAAATAGGGATTGCTAATTGTATAGTAAAATAAATGATTTATATATTGAAGACAATCAGTAAGATAATCCCAGTATCAAAATAAAACAGTAGAGCGTTTTCGAATTCCAGATAACATTTGGAATCAATGCCATAGCGGCTTCATGAGGTCTAGCAATAATAATATTTACTGATTTTCAATAAAATTGTTCCTTAAAAAAACGATAAATGTGGATCCCCGTGAAGTTTGAAAATCGACCAATAGGTGGCGAGTGCCATTTTGCTAGAGAGGTTACAATGGCCCGGTGTTATCTAGAGATTGAAATTTATAATAAAATTTACTTATTTTCAATTAAATTGGTATTGAAAAGAGATTAATTTGTGGTGCGACATGTGGATTTTGAAAGTCGACCGATATAATGGTAATAATACAGTAAATACTCACTGCCAACTGGATTACCAACTTATACCTTAAGTTTTTATGTGACCTTATAATTCTCACTGGAACAAGACTTAGTCCAGTCAATAAATATATTGTAGAGTACATGAAATATGCGATTATTTTTTACTTCATAACTTCGTTAGGAGTAGTTAGAAGGTAAGCATATTAAAAGTCCCCGCTCCTGGGGAGTTAGCTTACGGTGGGAGGGAGGGGGGAAGGTTCAATTTTTGAATTTTTCGATTATATCTCGAAAACGGTGGACTCCAGAAAAATGTTTCAAATAAAAATTAAAACTAATTAAATTTCCTACAAAATTGATTGTATACATATTTGTCGAACTTCCAACGGTTTTCGAGATATATGTTGTTGAAAATCTATAATTTTCGAAAAAAAAAAAAACATTTTTACCTCCCTTTTAGTCAAACATTTGCTTCTAGTGCCTTTCACGATCGTTTCTTAGAAAAAAGTGTCAGAATCAAAGTTGTAGAACTTTAAATTTACTTTAATTTCATATTCAAATTTCTAGTATTAGAAGCAAATGTTTGACAAAAAGTAAGGTAAATTTTTTTTTTTTCGAACATTATGGTTTTTAATAACTACATCTCGAAAAGCGTTGGAAGTTCGACAAATATGCATAGAATAAATTTTATATAGTCCATTTTAGTAGTAGCATATTTTTCTAGAGTCCATTGTTTTCAAGATATAATTGAAAAACCCCAAAACAGGACCTTCTCCCATCCACTCCCCCCCCCGTAAGCTCAAGCCCAAGTGTGGGAAAATAAATAATTTTTTAAAGTATTTATTTGGCATCACTCCTATTTTATTTAACATTAGCAGCTACATGTTTCGGAAACAATGCTCCATCATCAGGCTTCTCTTAATCTGTGGTTATTTTTACATTATCTATTCTATCATGTTATAAGCCAATCTACTGAGCCATAAATGGCATATTGTATAAATTGTAAAACTATTGGTATAATGTTATAGATTGATGTATTTTTAAAAAGATTTTAGAAGCCTGATGGGGCATTGTTTCCAAAACATGTAGCTACAAATGTTGAATAAAATAGGAGTTATGCCAAATAAATACTTAAATAATTATTATATCTTCTTCAGCATAATAAGGTTATAGAAAACAAATAACATTTTAAGTAGGATGTTGAGAGGGATGTTATAAAAAATTAGGAAATGTTTGATAATAACAATAACATATTGTTTTTTTTGCCAACATTTTGGCCATCATCAGGGCTAAAACAAAGAACAGTCAATTACAGCAATAAGAAAGAGGAACTTAAAATAAAATGAAAAATAACGGGGTTAATAAACAAATTGAAATGTTCTGAAAAATGTAGATAATGTATACAATGATAAAGAAAATAAAAATGAAATGAAATATAATTGGGTTAATAAACAATATAAACTATTGTATGTAAAGAATTGACATAATTATACGTAAAGAGAGGTTAAAAATAAAATACAGGAAAATAAATAAGATATAACATGATAAAAAATGTAATTAAAAACAAGATGTATGTAACAAAAACATACAAGATGGAAAATTGGGAAAAATTGAAAACAACTCAATTCCTCCCCCCCCCCCCCCCCCCCCCCCTAATTTTCTATCTAGTAGTTTTTTTGTCGTAACTTTATTCTGTTTTTTTATTTACACTTTGGATCATTACATCAGTACAACCTCTCTGTACAATAATTCATGTTGTTTATTAACCCTGTTATATTTAATTTTAATTTTATATTCTTTATTAATGGTATAACTTATCTATATCAAATCCAATCATTTTTCATTTAATTTTTTATTTAATTCATTTTTATTTTACTTTTTTTTTCTGTATTCAACTATTCTTTGTTTTAGCCCTGGTGATGGTCATCAATGATATGGCCAAAGCATTGGCAAATAAATAAAATATGTTTGTTAATTATCAAACTTTGCCTAATTTTTTTTTTTCTCATCCCTATCACTGTCCTACTCAATATATTCATCTAGTCCTTCAACATAGATCTTAAGAATAAAGTTTTGAATGATAAGGAAATAAGAATAGAAAAATATATAAATTTGTATTCTGTGAACACTTTGTTTATACATTACAAAGCTTTAACTGACTGAAAAATAATTAAAAGTGTGTGGGGGTATGTGTGAATAGGATCATAAAGCCTGGTAAAAAAAAAAAAAAAAAAAAAAAAAAAAAAAAAAAAAAAAAAAAAAAAAAAAAAAAAAAATGGAAGCTGTGTTTTGAAGGAAAGTGGAATGAAAATATAGTATTACAAAAACTCAAAGTAAAAAATTTGGAAAAAAAAATATATTTATTTTATCCTACAATGAAAATAATAAATAGATTTTTTATGATAGATTCAATTTCCTCACCTTAAAAAACTAGTGCAAAAGCTTTGGTTGGTTTTAACCCTAAAAATTTATACCTCAGGCTTTAAAAAAAAATTTAATATGAAGATGATTAATTTTAAGGTTAAAAAAAATAAAATAAAATAAACCGAAGAACGAAATAATAATTTCAGGATTATCAAGTGAACACCAACACCAAAGTTGATTAAAAATACTAGCAGAGGATTTTTTCGTTTTAAGACATAAGTTTTCACACTACTTCAACACTTACTAGACAAACGTTCAAAGCTCCCAATTACAAAAGACTCATATACATGACTGTGATTAGACCTATTTGGACGTACGGAGTTGAGTAGGTTTAGTGGGGCTCCACTAAACCATCCAATTCATCTCGTATTCAATCCTTACAATCCAAAATCTTTCATAAAATCCTCAATGCTCCTTACTTTGTCACCAATAAACTTATCCATAAAGATCTTAATGTTCCATATGTTGCTGATTTAGCCCACACCAGAAACCTATCTTTTCATAGTAAGCTCCATAATCACTCAAATCCGTTAGTTTCTCAACTTGCTTCCCACTCCATTCCTGATAATCCTCCGAGGCGTCTGAAATGAAGATGGCCTAGTGACCTTCTAGAGTAGAAGTTTTAATAAAGTGCTACTGATGAGTAGTTTTTTTCAAGTTTTAAAATGTTACTATAATCGTTGTCAATACATTTACTTGAGATTCTAAAAACCTGAGATTTAAAAATTTAAAGCCTTTTAGAAAAGAAACCATAATTTTTTTACCAGTCTCCAGGGGTTTATTTATTTAAACCTTCCACAATCTATTTAAATTTTTATTAGTTTAAAAAAAAAAATGGTTTTTACTGAATCTATGAACAATAAGCTGCAATCACCCTTTTTCATATTGCATAAAAACAACATATCAGTTAGTATCTATTATGGAGGATTAACGAGTCATCAATTATGAACAAAAAATTATAACAAAGAGCTGTAGTATGAAGGTTCAAGTCCTCATTAACTAACTAAATTCCAAATAATACATAGGGTATAGGATATTGAGATAAGAAAAAAAAAAAAAAAAAAAAAAAAAAAAAGTGGGGGCTTGATAGCTGAGTCAGTTAGAGCGAGGGCCTCGTGCTAGGAATTGAAGGTGAAGGTTAAAGGTTCAAATCCCACCTAGACGGGTTAAAATTTATTTCGAAGGCAAACCCACAAATTAAATCATGACCTTCCCACCCAGGCTAGAATAGTTCTCTTTATGGCAGTGTTGTTATTTTGGCAATATATTGAACTTTGGTTTCTTAACATCAAACAATGCCTAATATACAATATATACATATATATATATTTATACTATTTTTTTTTTTTTACTGACCCCTCTCAATATCCTACTTTATATAATATTCATCCAGTCATCCGACAAAGCTCTCCAAATTAATAAATAACAGTAGTTCCAGAGAATTAATGGATCAAAAAGAAATTTCAAAATATACTAAAAAAAAAAACTTTAATGGAAATGTTAAAGAATATAATTCTTATACATTAATACTAATCAAACATAACAAATACAAAACAATCATCTTACACTTATTATACAAAAGTAAAAGTGACAGGCACAGCAGTCTTGAAAAATACCTCATTCATGGTTACATTGTTTATGCATATATATATTTTTTTTATTTTTTTTTCAATGTGAATAAACAGTTAATGAGAAAAAAACACTTGTGACATTTTATTATAAATAATGTTAATTCTATATTATTATTATTTAAAAAACAAATATTTGAGAATTATAAACAAAATATTTCAAAGACAATTATAATTTAAGTTATATTAAATATGTTCTTACAAGGCCATATGCTCTTAGAGCAAAGAGCATGCATGTAAAAAACAATAAATGGTTTTCTTATAGTTTTATTGTAGGAAATAAAGAAAGGAACAACAAATAAAACATCAATTCTGTAGTGATATGGCAATACATCCAAAATTTAACAAACTGTAAATGAAAAAATCTTTTGCTGGGTATGTATATTTTGTGAAGTTTGCCATACCATTAGAGAATTACAGCAAACATTTTTACCTATATGTAGGATCTTTTACAATTATTAAATTATTATTATGAATTACACAAACAAACAAGTTTAAAAATATAAATAATTTTAAACAATTTATATTTTTGAAGAGTGAATTAAAATTAATAAATAAAACATTATAGACATTGTAATACATATTTCAACGAGATTCAATACCACTGAGCTCACAAATTTCAGAATAAAGCTTACGACAACGGTCATTAATATCTGGTTTCTTTACAGAAAATGCAGACATTTTCAAACGGCTTTCATCCTGAAAAAAATTAAGAATATCATATAAAACAACAATATAACTGTTTTTTCTTAATACAAAAATATTTTCTTGAATAGTAGGAGAAAAAAAACTAACACTTTAACAATTTTGGTTCTGAAGGGCCTCAGGGAAGGACGACTCTATTCGCCTTTGCCGTTGACCGTTTTTAAATTGGACAATTTCAAGAAACACAGTGTATCTTTTTCCAAAGACTTCAATTTTTTCAAAGAGTGTTTTAAAGGTAAGTTAAATTTATTACCAAACAATATCATAGTTTTAATATTTTTATTAGGAAATAGTTAAAACTATAATATCAAGGCATATCATATTGCATATTCAGCACCGAAAGTGTTAAGATTGCAATGAAAGCAATTTGTTTCTACTATTAATTTGGAGAGCTTTGTCGGATGATTGATAAAAAATACCTTGATAAAAATAAAAATACCTTGATAAAATAACCTTGATAAAGTGTTAGTTCAAAACTTTTTATTGAAAAAGCTAATAACTGTGTCTTGTTATTTTAAGATGTTATTGGAAAAAATCTTTTTCAGCCATCGAAGTGTCATAAAATCAAAAAAATTAAAAGAAGTATCCTTGATGAATGAACCGCAATTTCCTGAGGGAGATACATCCTTGGAAAGGAAGAACGGCTCTGAGCAACCATCACTTGAGGTTGATGAGGTTCTTCAATTGAATTAGGAAATAGCAAAAAACAAGCCTATATATTAATGTCAAATAAAAATAAAAACAAATTACATTATATGTTTCCATTTTAGCTCGAAGCCTAAACTGGAAAGGTTGTAGAGTAACATTTCTGAATATGTCTCCAAACTGTGAGCTGTTTTCTTCCTGTAATCTTCCAACTGTGTCAGCTGAAACACCCAACAATTCCTCAGCAGCTTCTTGAAAGATTGTTATCCACTGATGTCCGCTGAAGTCGCCAATATCTACCTATAAAACATTTTAAAGGTTTTTAGAACTAAGTATAAAATAAAAAAGGATTTATATACTGTATATTATTATTATTATTACTATTTGTTCTTTATAGTTATCACTAAACAATAACTCTGATTTGGATCCCCAAAAACATTGTGTAACTTTTTTTCACCCTCAAAAAGGTAACATTTTGACATGCACTAGCTCAGTTCGTGTTTGAAATTTGATGGAGAATATATTTTGTTATAAACATTAGTCACAAGGACCTACCGTTTGGGAGATATATTGGTTTAAATGGAAAACGTTACTTTTGAAATCCCTATTTTTTCTCAAATTTGTTTATTTTGAATAATCATTAATTATTAATTTAATTTAATTATTAATACAAGTAATTTGAACCGTTTAATTCTAAAATGTACATTTGGAAAAGCAGTAGATTATGGATAGACATATCCATGGTATATTATTTTTTACGGTAAGGGAAAAACTGAGTTTTTAGAAGTAAAAATATGCATTAGTGATGATTTTTTAACTTAAATTAAAATACAGGGTGATTCACTCTTAGTGTAAAAAAAATATATGAGTAAAACTAGAACAAAAATGAAGAAAGTGTCACTGACTGCACCTTTCTATTCCAATCCATTGCAGATATATGATAATTCAAAGATTTATTTTTAGGAAACCATGTTTTAGCCATAAAAGCTGTAATATCACCACTTTGCTCAAACTTTTTTCAAATTTTGACCACAATTTTGGATTTAGTATTAAATTTCCTATAACATCAGGACATGTAACCTCAAGAACAGATCTTCAACTTATTTAGGAAAGTTACAATTTCTTAAAATACTTCAATGCTCAATATAGCGACACCAGATAAAAGGAGTCCATTATTTCATTAGATTCTCAGTGCAAGGTTTAGAACCCAATGATAATGAACATAACAGTACAATTTTGCCATTGGCTTCCAAATGCAGATATCAAAGAATACCACTTTTTGATGTGAATTTTATGGACAGATGAGTTTTTTTAGCAAGGGAAGGCATTTTCAACGTCTACAACCTGCACCACTGGGCAACTGAAAACCCCCACATGACTCAACAAATATCATCCCAGCATCATTTTACAGTGAGCGTGTGGGCTGGAATAATAGCATCATTGGGCCACATTTTTTGCCCATCAGACTGAATGGTGAGTTATTTGGATTTTTTGCAAAACGTTCTACAACTTCTTAACGATATTCCACCTGAAGTTCAGCAAAACATGATTTTTCAACACGATAGGGCTCTTCCTCATTATTCGACAGCAGTACAGGAATGGCTAAACCAACAATACCACCCATGGATAAGTAGAAATGGTGTGATACATTGGCCATTGTATTACAAGACATTGTAACTTTCATAAATAAGCATAAAATTATGTTGTTCTTTAGGTCTCAAGTTTGTAAAATTCAAGGTTACATGTGATCTGGTCTTATAGAAAATTTAATTCAAAATCCAAATAATATTTGAGCAAAGAGGTGATATTACAGCTTTTAAGGCAAAAAACATGGTTTACTAAAAAAAATTTGAACTATCATATATTTACAACGGATTGGAATAGAAAGGTGTGTTCAGTAGCATTTTCCTTCATTTCCGGTCTAGTTTCACTCAATTTTTTTTTTTTTTTTTTTTTTTTTTCACACTAAGAGGGAATAATTATCATAAGATTTATGATAATATGATAAAATTAAATAAATGTTTTACACTAAATTCCTGAGAACAATTTATGTGTTACTAAAACAAGTATATGAACACAATAAATCGGATAAAAGAAAATAAGAACTTCGATTGAGAATTCACAATGTTCATAAAACACAAGATAATAGAGAAATGAATTCAATAAACTGTCATTCAATAAAATGATACTCACACTTAGCATTAGACGGTATTTAAATGAATCAAACTCTCTATTGCATTTTTCACACTTATATTGCCCAGTATTCTGATCAATAACCTGGAAAAAAAAATTAACAGTTGAAACAAAGCTAAAATAAAGTAAATTGAACTAGTTACAAGAATAAGAAAATCCTATTGAAGACCTTTCAAGATGGTTCACATATGGGCAAATAACATCCTATGAAGACCTACTTTCATTAAAGCGTAAAAATGATAACAAAAGAGAAAATCAACGAAAACATAATACATACTTTCTTTTGACATTCTGGTGTGGGGCAAGCTTTATAAACACACCTTTCTTGCCTCACATGCATAACAGTAGCATAAGTTGAGAAGTAATCTGCTTTTTCTCCACAACCAAGCTTGGATGCTACAGCTTCTCCAATCAAATACCATTTTCCACCACTGCCTGAAGAAAGTTCAATATCATTATTCAACTTAAGAATCATAAAAATTTTAAATAAAATTTTGATAAAAGTAATAATAATAATAATAATAACCTGATTCTGATCTAGAAGAGACAGAGTTAAATTTAGCATCATCGGTGAGGTCATCAAACCACCCTTTCAATCTATGAGCCTCTGGTATATCAGGGTTCACTTGAAGAACAGAACTAGCCAATAGTGAAACTGATTTCCCACCTCCGAATTCAGAGACTTTTCCTCCTTTAACTGCCACAACAGGATGTGTATCACCTCTAAATTCTTCAGCCTGATTTCCCCATAATGTAAGTGTAACCTATAAAGAACACATGAGTAGGTAATAAACCCTATAATATTTTCAAACCAAGATCAGATTAAGAAAAGCAACAAACCGCTGTTAAAGATCGGTCCACAATAGTTATATCTCGTTTCTTCAACTCACGGTTAGTTGTACGTGCAGTTAAAGTAACAACATCACCTGCAGTTTTACATACTCCTATGAAATCTGAAAGGTAAAAAAAAAAAAAATTATAATTTGAACTAGTTTTTAATCATCATTGGAAAGATAACTTTTATCAAAAATATTTCAAAATTAGAAATTTAAATAAATTACACAAGGATTAAAAATTTATAAAAATGTAGCCATTAGAAGATATTTTAGGACAATTAAAAAATAACCAACTGCTAAAAAAAAAGTAACCAGATATTCTTGACTTTTTTTAAACTAACATTTCTAAACACACATCAATATTAATCTCCAAAGAAACTTTACTTTAATTATGTAATCTCTGTAATACCTTCCTCTTCTTTATTTAAACAAACATTAATTTCTCACATACACCATATCATCCTAAAATGCTTCATTGATGTTATGAAATAAGATATGGTGTATCTGTGTAATGATATGGGCTAACCAAAGGTTAGTTAAAGAAAAGCTATATATATATATATATATATATATATATATATATATATATATATATATATATATTATTTTTTTTATTTTATTTTATTTTTTTTTTTTTTTGACGCGAAACAGCCCTTAAGGACTATGCGACTACAATGTTGGTTCTTAAAAAAAAAAAAATATATATATATATATATAGTTTTTTTATTTTATTTTTTTTGACGCGAAACAGCCCTTAAGGACTACGCGACTACAATGTTGGTTCTTTACTTATTTTTTAGTTCTTTTCTTTTTGCCCACTTTTGCTTGAGGATTTCACTAAAATTTTTTCTCCTTTCTTCTGTCCACCTCTTAGACGGAAATTTCTTCTTGTCCACCACAAGCACCGCGTTTTTCAGGAACTTTTTTAATTCGGCTCTATCCTCGCACATCTCTTGTGTAATCCCGAGTCTTGGTGTTTCAGATTTAATTTGGAATGTATAGCCCTGGTTAAATTTGTATCCCATAATTTTGCTAAAAATTTGTTTGTTCGATCTTTGTTCATCCATCCTGTGCATATGTCCATAAAACCTGAGTCTTCTAACTCTCATCTCTGTCTCCAGATCAGGGATTTCACAGTAAATTTCACTGTTAGATTTTAGCCTGTATCCTTCCGGTGTTATTTTGGGCCCGTGGATTCTCCAAAGAATCCTTCTTTCTATTTTTAGCAGTTTCTCCAGACTGGGGAAGCACATGGTTTCTGTTATGTACAATATCACTGGTTTTACTACTGTATTGTAGTGTCTGATTTTGGCATTTTTGGAGAGGTATTTTTTATTATACATGTTACTCGTTAGGTAGTATAAGTTCTCCAATCTTTTAATCCTATAATCCATGCTTTCTTTCTCTGATAAATTTCTGCTGATTATTTCGCCTAAATATTTAAAACTCTTAACCACCTGGATTTTACCAAATTCCGTTTTCACTTCCTTCTTACTAAAGTGAGTGTCTGTGGTTTTCTATTCTTTTGGTATTTTCTCTTGTTCCCAGACGTCCATTAGTAATTCTGTGAATTTTCTCTTGAATTCCATACTAGAGTTTTTCATATATATATATATATATATATATATATATATATATATATATATATTATATATATATATATACATAAATACCAATGAATCAGTAGGAGGGGTTCAACAAACCCATGAAGTTATTAATCATAAGAGAATGGATTGAAGAATCACATAAAAATCAAATGAAGAAATCAATGAAAAAAGTTATGAAAAAATTTGAATTAATGGAAGAATTGAATAAAAAATCAAATGAAGCAAATAAAAATATCTTCCATCTTTATAAAATTGTTTTTTTGTTCTGAAAAAAGGTTTTAGTGTAAATATTGAATGGCTTAAGAATGAGTAAAGGGTAAATTTGTGTATTCAACAAATATTATGAATAGAAAAAATTGAAGGTTCTTAATTTTGAATTCTGTTTAATTTTAATCGGTAGATAATACATTAATGGTTAAATATGTTTCATGGTCAAGTTATACAATTTGAAAATATTTGGGAAAAGTTCATACAATGCATGATTAATAGTATATTTTAATTGTATTATTATTATTATTTAACGGGTAGTAAGAATTTGTAGTAAAATTTATAATATATAACTCTAATGAAAAGAATATTTTAAAATATTATGCAGTTGTTTAAAAATAAGCATTGATTTGATAAGAGATGGTGGTGATAACAAAGGCAGTGAAGGGAATGAGAATTTTTTTGGAGGAACTTGGAGTTTTGGATCCAGTTAAAGAATATAACTTGGCCCCAAGGCAGCACAAGGATGGAATCATTTCATAATTGATAATAAAGTGAATTACAGGTGTGAAGGTAAAGCAGACTGGCAAATGGCTGATTGTTCAGAAGAGGAAAAATAGGTTGTACAATGCCCCATGAACTAGGTAGAACTAGTAAATTTGAAGGAGATATTAAATTTAGTTAGTGAATCTATCAAATGTATGAGTAATCATTAAATACAGTTTCGTGTTCGTAAGATATTTATTACAATAGTAGTTATATTTAGTTTTTTCAATATACTGAATATGTGCAAGTCTAATAATTTGTTTTTTTCTTTTTTGTTTTTATTAAATTTCATTTATATGTGAAATAATTTTGAAATATTTTTATTATACACTGCACATAAAATAATTTTTACTATATAAATACGTAATTAGATCAAAATCATCCCTCAGATATTCAACATACATGATTTAACAATACTAATGTTTTATAATATGATCTATCATGAAATATTGTATAATATGAGGCACGGAATTCCAAAACCAGCTAAGATGAATTTCCAGATTTGTTTATTTTTTATTCAATAGTTTTTCTACTTAACTACCTTTAGGTGAAAGGTTTTCTTAAAAAAAAATTTGTTAAATCACATTGAGAACAGTCGTACAAAAAATAAGTCCTCTTCCTAATCTGATCAGACCATTGATCAGCTGTGGAAAATTTTAAAAAATGGAGTTAACTGGTTTTAGAATTCTACGCTTTATAAATATTATATAAAAAATTACAATGAATAATATTGTAATTTGGAATTACTTGGTAGTGTATTTTTTAGTAAAAATATATACAATAAGAAACAACATTAATTAAATAAGTTAGTATATTTTATACTAGGATGTTACAAGTATTTGACAATTAGAACAAATAAAATAAAAATGTTAACAATAAATAAAAGTGTTCATAATCAACATATTACATATTCACCTAATATGGATCCTGCTTCAACATCCTGGATGGTACTCAAAGAAGAAAAATTGAACTGCAATTTTGGTATGGCGGTATCTTCCTCAACACATGGAATAACCTGAGTCTCCCCAGTAAAAGATAATTCATAATTGTTATTTAATGTACAAAATTTCTTATTAGCCATTTTAACTTGGCACTTGCTAATGTAGTAAAGCTTATCCTCCTGAAATAAGGCAATACCATAATTAATAATAAATAATCAGAAAGTTGACTCTGGATAAATTGGAACTCAAGATAACATAGAGTTTAAAGACATAGTTCAAATTTCCAGCAGTTCATATGAAGAAATCTTCTAGTAAATAAAACAAACAATAAAACATGAAAAATAACTAATTTGAGTTGGAATGAGCAATGAATTAAATCAAACATATCACCCAGCCAACATGGATTTAATCTAAAAATTACAACAATCCTAATACACAAAAAGAGAATGAAAAAAACAATAAATTATT
Source organism: Euschistus heros (assembly GCA_003667255.2). Classification (NCBI taxonomy): domain Eukaryota; kingdom Metazoa; phylum Arthropoda; class Insecta; order Hemiptera; family Pentatomidae; genus Euschistus; species Euschistus heros. The sequence goes on along the minus strand of RCWM02000931.1, from coordinate 189,475 downwards.
AGAGAGAAAAAAGGTAAATTCTATTAAAGCAAAAGGTATCTCAATTAAATTCAAATGAAATCAGAAGGTAAAATGAATGCTGCCCAGCTATTTTAACGACAAAAATTATTACATCATTTTTTTTCCTTAACTGTAACAACAAAATTACGACAAACCAAAAACATTAACACTGAATTTATCTAATACAGTACAATCTTGATAATTCGACAGTTCGTTAGTCCGGCATGTTCGGTAATCCGGCATCTTCTGGGAAACGCAATCACATGTTCACCACGAGATAAAAACAACAAAAATTCAATTTTGCAAGAGCCTTCCGAGAAATGTGAGAAAAGTGTTACCCTGAGAAATGAGGATATCACTGATTGGCTTCAAGGAACAAGCGAGGAAAATTTTCAGTCACTGTCTGAGGAAAACGAATCTGATGACTTCGTAGGTTCGAATCGGCAAACCGTCTCCGACAGCGAAGCTTTGAAAGCTCTCAATGTGTGCACCAAATGGGCCGAAGAGAATGGCGGTCCCAAATGATGTCCTGGTGCTTAAACGTCAACAAGAGGACATTTTAGATAAAATATATAATGCTAAGAAACAAAAACAATTAATGAATATTTTTCCTAGTAAAATACATCCCTTATGTGTCGGATTATCAAGATTGTTACGTACTAAAATAAAAGATCACAATATCCTAATGTTGATTCCCCAAACAAAACAATAAATAAAAAAGAAATATTAAAAAAGGATACCTGTATCATATCATAAAATTTGTCAACTTGATCTTTGAAAGCAGTGGCTCTTATCTCACCAGACTCATCAACAAGATCCATACTGAATAATTTTCCTTCACCCTTGGCATTCGACCAAGTCCTAACCTGTGACTTAGATGTCACTCGAACTTTTATTGTCCAATTATTTTGATAAGGTGAAATACTGGCAATAGGATGAGTTTTGGTTGTTTTTGGCGAATTATATATGGTTTCATTGCTGTTTGGGTAACCATTGAAACCTGAAAAAAAATGACAGATAAATATAATCTATACTATATATTATATAAAAGGACAAGCCATTTTTGATTTGTGATCACTAACCACAAAAACTACTGAACCAATCCATACCAAATTGTAACTAAATCATCTTAATATTTCAAGAAAGGTTTAACAATAATTGAATTTCCATATTTTCTATTAAATTGCTATCAAAAAGGCTATAAATGTGTGGTGTGATGTGTGGACCCTAGTGAAGTATAAAAACCGAACGTTATGTAGCATCATTCTGCAATAATCTTAGTAAAATTTTTGAACCCGTCAGAACCAAATTATCTTCATAGTTCTAGGAAGGTTTACAATAGTAAAGTTTACTATAATCATTCAAAAAAACAGTGTTAAGTGACAGAAACGAGGTTTGTCACACTGTCATAAACTTTTAAGGTTTGAAATACAAATCCAACCAAATGAAATCGATAAAAATCTTTCTGCCGAATAAAAATTATTACCAAGCCAAAGCATCGATCCTTTGCTTTTTGATATTGTGTGTAGAAATATGATCCATGGGCCTTTAGTTGCAAGCACTGATGCAGTCCATTATCCGCAAGAGTTTCTTTATAGCCTCTGTCTGTCTGGATTACCAACATGAATTGTTTTTTAATTTTAATATATGAATATTAATATCTAAAATTGGATGTCCAATTATGCTTTTATGTAATCTTCAAACATCTAATGAGTGGAATTTTAACCAGGTTAAAAATTACTGCTATGTGTGAAAATATCATTGATGAAATAATGCTCTATAGCATACTTCAAAACAAGATTTTTATCAATAAAAAAATAAAAGTTCAATTATTATTTAAAATTATCTATGTTCTTGACTAATAAGAGCGGGTGAAGTCGCATCTTGGAATGTAATATTATTTAACATATTTAATTTTTTCAATTTTTATTAAGGAAAAAAATGAGGTCACAGTGGCAAGGTATGTTATAGTATTAAGCTGTTAAGCATTCTTGTAACCTGCAGCTGGTTTGAATTGGGCCTGAACAGGTTGAAATTCATTTTGAGGTGGACCTAACAGAACCAATCTCAACCTTCCCACTCTCGCTAGAATAAGTTAGTAATCAATAGGAAAACCCATCCTTCCTCCCCTTGTTGGAGTACATAAGGTTGTAGGCAAAACCAACTGGTTGGCAAATAGAGATTAGGATGATTTCAGCTTTAAATTGAAATGTTACTACATAGACTGTCCTCATAAGGCTTCAAAGACTCAAGCTGAGATCAAGGAATCTTTTCAGAAGTCGTGGGCATAAAACTCACTGGGTATTTTGAGGTGAACAGGACCCTGATACTTATCCTACAAGGGAGGTGTTCATGAAACACATTAATAAGCATTTCAGCACCTATTGTACAGTTCAGTCATATGAGACCCGATAATCACATCTCCATTAGATGGGGCCATGAGTTGGTGTTGTATATGTATAGTTTCAATAGTATATTTGAAATAGACTGTGATGTACATTACCCCTGGTTATAAACCAAGGTTGGCAGAAAATACATACTATGAAGGTTAATTATTTATTTAATGTTTTAAAGTAATTCCTTACAACAAATGATAACACATAAAAACTTGTTAATGGTATAAACACCAGGTCATTAAAAATAGCAGTATCACAAAGAAAGAGGTACAATTTGAAAGAGAAGCATTGAAGGCTGGTCTCAACACAACTTACTCAGAGATCAAGCATTTTAGGTAGAAGAATGAAAAAAGGGAAAGAAAAACAAATTAAATTATTTAAATAAACAATCTTCGAATACCTACCTTGCTTTGACTTTGGTGTAACCGGTTCACTAATTCTTTGTTGAAATTGTGGCTTTGGCTGGCTGATCTGAGGAGCTTGCTGCACTGGGGCAGGCTGTTGAGACATATTAGGGTCAAACTGAACAGGGTTTCCTATTTTCATACCTACTTGTGACCCATGCATTATTACTTCAAGGTCTAATATTACCATTATTCTTCTAAAAAAATACAAACAAGAAAGCAATGCATTAAAATAGAATTTATACTGTCAATATATAACTAAAACTTTAATACAAATAAATAGTAAATTAAGGTAGAATTTTTTTTTGTTAAAATCAATATATCGTAACAGAAAAGGTACAAAAGTGAGAATTATTGAAGAAATTATTGTTGCAAAATAATTAACAAATAAATAAAACTATTCAATGATAACAATGATACCAATAACCTTTAATGCTAACTTAATATCAGATTAAGTATTGAGACATACTTTTCTACACCTTAGAAAATGGTGTAAGATATAAATTATCAAGTAAATGTATCCAAAGCAAAGCTCTTGAGATAGGATGGACCTACAAAAAATGCCTTCAAGGCTCGAGTCATGTAAGATACATAATTATTCCATGTATTCAGAATCAGCTTCACTAATAGCAACACCAATAGATGATTCAAGTTAATTTCTTCTCTTATGCCTCTTTTTTCCATATTAAAAGAAACAAGTCATGGTTGATAATTGTATTTTAACCAGAATACAATAACATTGTTTTCCTTACAATTTCTATATATAAGATCCAATAAAGTTGCTTATAACTGATTATAATAAGGTATACAAATAAAAATCAAGGATTTTACAGAAAAAAAAATTAATTAGATTGAAGGGACTGTCATCAATTTCATAATGTGTTTGCTTATTTGATATTATTTCAATACCAGCAAGTGATCATATATAGAAAATTAATCATGGTACAAGCTGGATACACTAATCAGCAGCTTCTAAGAAAAATTAGGAGAACTGAAGAAAATAGGGTATTTCAGAAAGTGTTGTATCTTTTTGAAACAACGCTTTGCGAATGAATCTATTGTCTTATAGACTAGTATAATTCATATTTATTCTTACTAATGTAACATATGGAATAAGGTAGAATTCATCCTGACAATAGCATGTGCAGATTTTTTTTTTTTAACCCCCTAGAACAACCAATTTTATCTCCTTAAAAAATTATCATCACATTTCCTTGGATTAAGCCTGAGATGTTTCTTAAAATGAAGTCTGAACATATTAACAGTCATGCTAGCCTTCTCATTTCAGTACAATTAGCTTAAATTATTACATGTATATATAAATGTTCTGTGGAGGACACCCATTGGACTCTGTGCGAGGACCGAAGAGAACTGAGGACAGTTCTGAATGGAAGAAGATTGTAACAACAAGGATCATTCAGAAGATAATGAAATCACTTAATACTTAGATAAGACCATAAGTCAAATTATATACACCATTTCTGAAAACTGACCACTATGATATAGTAATAGTCACATAAGGAATAAACAGATAACTTACTTATCACCTTTATCTGCATTTTTGACAATACTTGCAACATGATTTGTAATTTTCACAACACTGTTCTCCACCAGATCTCCATTAATTAGCATCGGTGTTAGATGAGATGCAAGCATAGCATAACTATTTAAGTGAACTCCATCAGAAATCAGGATCCTATATCTCTTACTAGGGTTGTTGCTTGAAATTTCTTTGCTACCCTATAATGTTGAAACTTTTAGAGAAAAGATTTATAAGCATCATTTAAAACAAACAAGAGATAACAAAATAGAACATACAAGGATCTGTAATATCGGACCAACTACTTCGCCACCAGTCATTATAGTCTGCAAAAGAACAAGAACCCAAAAGATTAATATAGGTTATTTCAAAGTGATAGGAACAATAATCACTATAGCTCCTCATCATTACCTGGATGGCACCTTTTGTTAACTCGTAAGACATTTTTAAGTGCAACAACACAATAATACGTCACACAGAACTTAGATATGGTGCGAGTAATGAGTGTAATGCAGTAATCCAACCGGCGGGAAATATCAGCTACAAAGAGGTATTTCTGTTGAATCAGTCAAGAAAAAAAACAATAAATATTTTTCGAATCCTTTAATTGAATGATTTATTTATGGATTTATCACTAGAAGTCTACTATAATGCATAATTAGCTTATTGTACCATATGACTTTGCATCATATTGTGTGTTCCCTGCTTATCATTGAATTCTGCCACAGGTCCTAAGACTAATAAAACAATCAATTCTATAATAGTACTTAAAGCTCAATATTACTCACAAGAGGACGTTTTGACCCGTAACTCACTGATTTAAAGCAGATTTAACAGGCAGTAGGGCCCTATAACAGTGCAAAACTAGAGTTACAGCCGCCAATGAGCATTAGGAGCCGGGAAAAAAAATGAAATTTAAAAATCCCAACAGACATTAATAAAATCCCATCATCCCTCTCATCTCAGCTAAAAGAATCGATCGCACCGCTCATTTCACTTCTTACCAGAGTCCTTTCCCAAGCCCCATTCAATATTCCACAATGAGCCCAAAGCCTCTGACTATCATTCTGTGGAATGCGAATGGACTACTTAACCACCGAGACGAACTTAACATATTTCTCCATGACAATAACATTGATATTGCTTTACTTAAGGAGACCCACTTCACAAACCGATCACATTTCCACATACGTGACTATATCACTTATCGATCAGATCACCCAGACAACACAGCACACGCAGGTTCTTGTATCCTTATTCATAAATCCTTACCCCATTCCCTTATTCCCTCCATTCCAACTGTAGAAATCCAATCAACCTTGGTTATCATATCAACAATTCCTTACTATTCAACCTTCTCAGCTTTATATTACTCTCCAAATATTCCCCTTTCCTATAGTAATCATCTTAACTCCTTATTCCGATTCCTAGGACCTCGCTTCATAGCAGGAGGAGACTATAACGCTAAACACCAACGGTGGGGTTGTCGATCATCTAACTCCTGTGGCAGCATCCTATCCCGAGTCTCTACATCCTATAGCTATATCTACATCCCATCATTTCACATATGAACCCTATATATTGGCCAACATCCCTCAAAAAACGACCTGATATCCTTGATATATTCATCACTTCCCAGATATCATCATCCCAGTTTACAATAAAATCCTTAAATGGCCTCTCATCCAATCATAGTCCTGTACTGCTTTCCCTGATTTTAACTTGTGCTCCTAAACCCACCCGTTCTTCGTTGATTACAGGCCGAGTAGACTGGGACAGTTTTCGATATGATTTGAAAATGAAAATAAACTTAAAAATTCCTCTCAAAACAAAACAAGATATTAATACTACCATAGAAATACTAACTACATCAATACGCAATAGCATTATTAATAATACCTCAAAAAGAAAACTTACGATTCTTTCCAGAGTAATTTGCCAAAACATCTTCACATCCTATTAAGAGAAAAACGGAAAGCAAGAGCTAGGTGGTTAGTTATCACAGGACCAGATAACCGTCAGACAAAAATAACTACACTAAATTGACTAACAAACTAAAAATAGAAATTCAAAAATTCAAAATTCAAAATGTATATAACTGTACTGAAAACCTTAACACAACTAACAAATCCTTACGGATGGCCACCAAAAAACTCCTGAATTATAAAAATTGTAATCATCCTCTTCTAAATGAATACAAAACGTGGTCAATATCTCACGAAAAAAAATCTCAAATTTTCGGTAAGCACCTTTTTAATACTTTTAAACCCCACCCAGATATCCTTAATCCGAATAACCTTGAAAGTGTTAAACAGAGTTAAATATCCCACTTCAAATGTCCCCTCCTTCTAAAGCATTCCATCCCTCAGAAATATCAAGTATCATCTAAAGATTGCTCACCAAAAAAGCCCCTGGACATGACCTTATTACATCCCATACCCTAAAACACCTTCCTCAGAAAGCTATCCTATTCCTAACATTCATATATAACGCAATATCCAAAAAATATATTTTCCTGATCCTTAGAAATTATCCATAGTCAAAATGAAACCCAAACAAAAAAAGCCAACTGAACACCTTTCCTCATATCGTCCTATTTCTCTCTTGCCAATCATGGGTAAAATACTAGAAAAACTTATATTAAAATGCATGTATCCCATCATAGATTCCAATTACATAATCCCAGGTCACCAGTTTGGATTTCGAAAATCACATTCCACAATCCAGCAATGTCATTGTGCGGTGTAGGTCTCATTGGACGCATTGGGGCGGTACATTTCTCCTTATTGAGATATAGTTTGAGTTTTAGTTGACCTCCGAATTATTTATTCACATTAGCTTTAGTCCACTAAAATCTGGAGTAAACCCAATGTTACGTGCATGGGTAAAAAGCAGGATGTACGCTGATTCTTGTGATGCTATTACTATTGTAATCGTTTTAACTTCAAAATTTTAACGTCATTGAAAAAAGTAAAAAATCAATTTTTTTTTATTTGAATGAAATTTCACATATAAGGATTTTTTTTGGTGCGCTAAATCGAGATTTGAGGTCAGTTTTTCATGAAAAAAATTTCCCCTGATTTACAGTGGATTTCGTTAGAATTTTGTCATTTTTTTGGAGTTTTTGAGCACCCTAAAGCTGAGTCGTGTCTTGAGCATTACGAAAGTATTTTTATTTCAAATAGCATACAAAACTACAATTTAACGTGAAAAAATCCTTTCTCTATCTTGACTGAGAGCTGAGAAAAAAAAATATAACGTGATTTTCATTTTTTCTCGCCTCGCATGGTCATTGGACTCTAGTTTTGCACTATTACAGGTCCCTACTACCTACACCAAAATCGACATTCAAATCTGTCAGTTACAAGTCAAAATGTCCTCTTGTCCGATGAAGAATTTGAGCATTTATATGTTTTTTTGATAAGTACCTTTGTAATGAGTTTAGAATAGTGGACTGTATTTTGAAATTAGGGACTGGTTCATGAGGGAGAACCGTGATGGGACGAAAATGATTAAAGTTTGGCTTACCTTGGCGGCGAGAACTGTGCGCATGTAGAGGAAAACTTACCGGCTGACTGCAAGGTAAAGTGAGAGATAATTGTGAACAGGATAGGAAAAGGAAATGAAAGAAATTGCAGAGCCGAAGTTCCTGCATCTGCTCAGATCGGCGGTAGAGAAAAGAGTGAGGATTCGTGAATCCTGCCACCAGGAGCGCCCCCATCGAAGGAACAGCAACAAAAAACCGGGAAATTTAAAAGGTCAAAAGACCGCGAATATTTAACATAATCCCCCCCTTGAAGCGTATAAGCTTCAATAAGCAAAAACATTTTTTTTTTTTTTTTTTTTTTTTTTTTTTTTTTTTGTTTTTTTTTTTTTTTTTTTTTTTTTTTTTTTTTTATTTGTTAGTATTCATGCAATTAGAAGAAAACGCTGGATAACAAAGATTAGTAAAACTCAAACAAGGGTTAATTGGCAAAAATAAACGAACTAACGAAATCAAGGGGTCAGACCTCGCACACACCGCAGGCATCCCTGACATCCAAAGGAAGAGGAAAAAGTCGCAAAACCGGACGAGTGTATTCTCCACGAGAAGTCCTGACCCTGGCAATTCGCACAACATTATCAGACCCCGGAAAAACTTTGACAACGCGCCCGATAGGCCACTGAAGCGGAGGCAAATTTAAATCCTTTACAAACACCATGTCGCCAACCCCCAAATTGGGCGAATGAGCAAACCACTTTTGTATCAGTTGCAAGGTGTGCAAGTACTCCCTACTCCACCTCTTCCAAATACCATTAAACATGTGTTGAATACATAACCATCGACACTTGAGAGATGGTTGCTCATATAATTGTGCATCATCAGGGGGAACACACAAGGAGCGCCCAATCAAGAAATGAGCAGGTGTGATTACATTGACATCGGAAGGATCATTGGAAAGCGGAGTAAGAGGACGTGAATTCAGCATAGATTCCACTCGGATCAACAATGTATTGAATTCTTCAAAGGTAGGAACATGATTTTGTAAAGAAATGGTTAAATGCCGTTTAATACTTTTAACAGCTGCCTCCCAAAGGCCACCACTTGAAGGATGCAAAGGGCTATTGAAATGAAAGGTAACTTTGTGCTCCTCACCAAAATGCGGAAGTTGCATAGAATCGGCCTTCAAAAGCTCTCGAAAAGTGCGGTTCAAAGAATTGGCAGCCCCGACCAGATTAGTTCCACAATCGCAATGAAGATGAGATACGATACCGCGGCGAGCAATAAATCTTGACAAGGCGGCTAAAAAGGCAGCCGTGGTCATTTCAGTGACAGCTTCTACGTGCATATAGCCTTTGTAGCAAAGCACACAAACACCACAAAGTAACACTTTGTTCTTTTAGCTTGGCGTAAAGTAGAAGAGCGAATTATAAAGGGTCCAGCAAAATCGCATCCAGAGCGTGAAAAAGGTGGAGAGGGGATAACTCGGTCTTCAGGGAGGTCACCCATAAAGGGAGGCTTATTTCGAGGCTCGACTCTAAAGCATGTAACACATTTGGAGAGTGCAGAACGCAAGGATTGACGAAAGGAAATTATCCAAAAGGAGGAAGCAATAAGTGATTGCAACAGATGGGCACGAACGTGAAAATATTTCAGGTGATAATAACTAATAATCAATGTTACGATGTGATGCCTCTTGGGTAATAAAATGGAATTCCTGGCACTAAGGGACAAAGTTGAGTTAGCCAAACGACCACCCACCCGAATCAATCCTTCATTATCAATAAAAGGGCTGAGCACAGCATACTGCTTGGGAATATTTTTTCCAGAATAAAGCAAATCAAAAATATTGGGAAAGGATTCCTTTTGAACAATTTTGCAAATTTGGTTACGAGCAAATGTAATTTCAGAAATATTCAAGGTTCGAGACAAATCTCTTTCCGATACAGGCTTTCTTAAGTTATGAGTAAAACGCAATATCCATGCCACCACTCTGGACAGAAGGACCCAGGATGAAAATTTGGTGTAAAAAGGTGTAGGAACAGAGGTAACGGCCAAGCTTTCAAGTTCCACGGCCTTTAACTCTTGGCTAAAATCTGACTCCGAACACTTAGGGTCAGAACACTTAACAGGCCAAACTATACGGGGACCAGAAAGCCACTCGGGCCCATTAAACCAAAGTTTATGACTCAATAGCTCTAAAGGTAGAGCACTGCGGGAAGCCACATCGGCAGGATTAGACGAGGAGCGAACATAAAACCAGGAATTCATAAGGGTAAGATCCTGAATATGAGCCACACGATTTGCCACAAAAGTTTTAAATATATGAGGAGAGCTACGAAGCCAGGCCAATACGACTGTAGCGTCTGAAAAGCAAAGTCTTTCTGAAATGATGATTTCTCTGGAGAGTAAATTAAAGACATAATCAAAATTTTGAGCAAGCAAATATGCTGCGCAAAGCTCTAGTTTAGGCAAAGTCAAAACCTTCATGGGAGCAACACGAGTTTTGGAAAATACAATGGAGACATGATGGCTGCCATCACCCAATTCAGTACACAAATAAATGACTGAGGCATAAGCTTTCTCTGAACTGTCAGAAAACCCAACCAATCGATGAATACCCTTAGAGGGAAAGAGAGGACGATTAATTTCTATAGGCGGCATCAGTGAAACCTGATCAAGAAAACTTTTCCACCCATTGCACATGGAAAGGGGTAAGGTTTCGTCCCAAGAGAGCTGGGTAAGCCAAATATCTCGCATAAAAATTTTTGCCCAAAGAACAATTGGAGAAATCCACCCACAGGATCATAAATCTGAGAAAGCTGGGAGAGAACTGATCTTTTAGTGCATGAATCATTCGATGTATCCAATTTAAACTCGAGGAGAAATTTATCCAGTTGAGGATCCCATGAGACACCCAGAACTCCAACCAATGAGGCCAAAGAAGTGGAGAGCTTTTGATTCTCAGGCAAATCAGCAAGTAACGAGGGGTGATTACTGGTCCACTTACGCAGCTCAAAACCACCAAGCATGAGGAGTTTTTTAAGCTCCGCCATGAGCGTCTGAGCTTCTTCTAAAGTGTAATCACCATTTAGATGATCGTCGATGTAGGTTCTCTCCTTCAGTGCAGAAGCAGCACGAGGATACCTCCAACCTTCATCTAAAGCCAACTGCTGAAGGGTTCGAATGGCCTGAAAGGCTGAAGGGCCGACACCAAAAGTAACTGTGGTGAGCTGGTATAAACGAAGAGACTCTAAAGGGTTTTCACGCCAATAAACCAAATGAAAATTGCGATGAGGTGGATACAAACTATCTGACGATACATTTGGCGAATATCGCAAGAGAAAACATAAGGAAAAATCCGAAAACTCACAAGCAAATCAGGAATAGAATTCTGCAACTTAGGTCCAGGAAGCAGGACATCATTCAGTGACAAACCATTTGAGGTGGGCTGACTGGCATTAAAAACCACCCGAATACTCTCAGTATCTCCGTGGCGCTTGAAGACTCCATGATGTGGCAATACATAATGTGGACCTTTTAAGACATCTGGATTATCAACAGGCACCAAATGGCCCGCACGTAAATACTCATCGATGCATTCCCGGTACTTCATGAAATAATCAGGATTCTTGGAAAAAACGTTTCTCCAGCGAAACAAAACATTTGCGAGCAGTACTGGCTGAATCCCCTAGGGGCAATGCAGTAGGGCGAAAAGGTAAGTGCACCATATAACGACCTTCGGAATCTCTCGTCGTGGTTTCAGAATAAATTTGCTCACAGAGAAGATCATCTTTTCTAGGAGGGAGAAGAGGCGGTTGATCAATTCAGAAAATTTTTTAATGAGATTGGAGACCTGTTTGTTATCAGAAACATGGCAAGTGATAAGACCTGTCACCTCCCCAGGAGTGGAAGCAAGTGCAGGAGCTGAACCCATAAGAACATACCCTAAACAAGTCTTATAAAGAAATGGCATACCCTCCCCGAGAGACGCAACTCTGGTTTCCAAAATAAAAGCAGATACGTCGGCGCCAAGCAACACATCTACCCTGGACGGGACATCAAATTCAATATCGGCTAAGGGATACTGGGCTACGGACTCCTTAACTGAAGGTGCAATAGGAGAACTAGGTAAATCATTTGTAATTTTATGGAGAACCATAAATAAATGCTCATCCTTAATAGTATTTCCATCAGTATCACCAACGCCTAGCTTGGCATATCCAAGAGGTTTCACAGGAACAACAGAAACACCATTTAATTGGTCACAAGGTTGAGGGGTAAAAACATTAAGAAGCTTAGCACATCTCTCAGTATAAAACTAGCCTGACTCGCTGGGTCCAGCAGGCCACGCACAATAATGTAATTATGAGGTGAAGAAAAAATCCTAACCTTAACTGTAGCGAGTAAAACAGTTGAAGTGAACTGTTCACAAGCAAGTGAGACATTTGGTGTGGAAGACAAATTTTTAGACTTATGAGAAAGAGAAACAGGACTCGTAGGCATGGCAAGCGAGGCATTAAGCGAATGTACTTCAACAGAATCGGAAGCATGAAGAGTGGAATGCCCATCAGGCTTAAAACTTGGAGATGCTTTATGGGCATTAGATGAAGAATTAGAATTGGGTTCATCAAAATGTAAAAGAGAATGGTGACGTTTATGGCACTTGGCACAAGTGTTTACAGAATTACACTGATGGTTAAAATGTTTGGACAAGCAATTAAAACAAAGCTTAAGTGATTTTACCTTCTCATGGCGCTGCTTAACATTTAGGCTTGAGAAAAGAGGGCAAGCATATTTTTTGTGATCACCTTTGCAAAATATACACACAAGCTTAGTGTCCGCCAAAGCAGTATGAAAGGAAGACATATTCCAAGGAAATCCTTAAGAGAGCAAATATGACTTTGAACGTGAATATCCATAACTTATGAAATCACAAAATGCCAAAAGATAACAGTTCCAGGAGAGAAAACGACGAGAAAAGCGAAAAATTTCCAGCGAGCAAGTACAGGTTATACCTCCAAGGAGATACGAAAAAAAAAGAGAAAATGCAATATGAGCAAATAATATTAAACGAGTTAATATAGGCGAAGAAATTAATAAAAGCGAAAAATTTAAGCAAAAGAACACAAGAAATGCGCAATAGGCAAAGTGCAAAGTGTGCTGGAGCAGGAAAGAACCGGCAAGTGTGTGCAAGTTCCGACCCGCTAACCCGAGAAACGCAATTTATTGTTAAGCAAACCAAAAATAATTGGCACACAACGAAAATAAGAGCAAATAAAAGCTTTAAGCACCAACAAATGACCCCTTCCTCCACCCACGAACGAAAAACCTTTAGGTGGACAAAATTAATGTTTTAATAATCAACATTGAATGTATACAGTGTGCGTACTATTGTCTGGAAAGTAAGAAATCAATTTTTGTTTTTGTATTGGAGTACCTCAACATCTGAGGATTATTACTCCTAAGGTGCTTTAATGAAGTTAAAAACGAATGTATTGAGCTATTATTTATAAAGTATATGAAAAGCTCTTTGTCTATAAAATTCCGGTACCTACTTAATTTTGTATTGGTACTTTTTTCTAAATCCACCGCATGCTTCGCCTTCATTCTGACTTAATAAGACAAATAAAGTAGTACATTTTTAAAAATGAATTGAATCACGTTACACAAATGACACTTCAATTTTTTTTCTCCACTTTTTGGAAATAAAGATTAGTTTATTAAGGAGAATTCTTTCAGAAATGGCAAAAAGTTCTTAAATCAACAACAGGCAACAAGTTATTTATATTTCTAAAATTGAAATACAGCCTAGATACAGCATAAGCAAAGTAACTTACAGGAATGAAAAAAAAAATTGGTAATATTTTCGAAAAAAAAATAAAAAACCGAAAGCCATGTCGAAAAACATTGTCAAAGGGATTTTGCAAAACACGGTAAGTGGTTGAGTAGAGAAGACCTTATATTTCACTTAATAATATATTTAATTGAAATAGTGAAGCCTTCTAGATCAGCAAATGTAGACCAACGGTGGATTTTGACTTGGCTTGAAACCTAAAAATATGAATAGCGAGTCACCACCATGGCTCATCAAAAGTGAAAATAAATATACATTATAAGGATGGATAAGGTGTTTTGACTTTATATCAGTTATTGACTATATCTAGTCAATAGAAATAGAGAAAATGACTAATTAAGGAGGAAACTGACAAGCTAAGCGTACAAAACCGAAAAGCGAACCTTCAATGGAACTTCAAAGAGTAACAGGGCAACTTTACCTCAGCTTATTATTATAAGTACTATATGCCAGTTATTCCTCACAGAATCCTTGTACATAGAACCTAGATCATCCAATCAGCTTTAATACCGATAGGCCTATCTTAGGAAGCACAACATGGGAGGAACAAAGAGGCTTCCAGAGCACCCTACTAGAAAGTGTTCAAGAATATTGACTTACTGAGAATACTTTAGCGACCTCTAATCCATTTTAGCCTGGGGGATCAGCGAAAAAGGAAGCCAACAGCATTGCCACAAGAAGTCTTATCGTAGTTAGACATCCTCCAATCAATGCAAGATTCATCGGCTGAAGAAGTAAGCAGTATTGAGGCATTGTCACAAGTAGTGGCACTTCAACATGTGACTCTTTAACATATTATAATGTATTTTTTTTCTATATGTAATTTATTGTAAATATATAATCCAACACCATTTCATATTTGTATTTTATAATAATGTATAAGGTAATTTATTTTATAATATTGTTTATGCAGTTTTTACAATAATATTCATTTACTCTTTTAATTAATTATACTATCATTAGAAATAATCTAATCATTTAAAGGTTGTACAGGTAATACCGGTAATTTTTATTAGTTTTTTATTTCCCCCATTTTTTTATGACTTTAAAACATTTCAGGAGTAAAAAATTCTAGAAGTAAGGAGAAACTAATTACAAGAGATTCTCTAAATATGAAGCCCCAACCGTAATACACATTGGATTGAGGAGAATAATGTCCGAAGAGTGAGAATATTATTATGTTTTGATTCACTAAACAGGTAACCATAGTAAGTATGATAACTGTCTCTCATCAGCTGTTTACAATAATTCTTGAAAGAAGACAGTCAAATGATAGAAGATGAGCTCAAAGTCATAAGCTGCTTTTTGACCTTAAAGACAGGTCATAGACCACTTATTTTCCATGCAAATAAAGGCTAAGAACCAAGGATAAAATGTATATTTGGCTGTTTTGGAGCTGAAGGTAACCTTTAGTACCCTTGAAGAGATTTGGGATGCACTACACAGAAAAAGATTCCACCTAATCTTATAAAGACTAAATTTTCAGTCTATCAGGATCCCAAGTTAGTGGTCCACCTCAGTGTAAAGCTAACAATAATGGAAGAAATGTTCAAGAACTACAAGAGAAGAAACCCATTTAAAAAAACAACATATTTAGCAGTAGCAACATATTTCCTCGCCCACCAGTTGGAATGGAAATAGGAAAAGTTGCATTAAAAACTTTCCCTTATTTAAACCAATTTTATAAGGTTGTCTTATTCTTTAAAATATATATACAGGGTGTCCCGAATTTAAATGGTAAAACTTCAGGAACTTAAAGGGGCCGAAAAACTAAGACAAAAAGTTCTTTAGAGATTTACTCGTTTTTGCTTAGTTTTAGGGAAAATCACAAAAAAAGAAACAAAACAAGTTTTCATTTTTATACTTATTTATTTACATTTATATTTATGTTATGTTCTGTTTAATGTAAATATTGCTCAAAATGTTGTCCTCTTGCACCAATGCAAGCATTGCATCTAGCACTCATTTGATAAATTGCAGCTAAACATTGTTCTGATGATATTTGGTGCACTGCATCTATGATTCGGTCTCTTAATTGCTCTCTTGAGTTGATTGACACCGAATAAACTTTCTGCTTCAAGGTTCCCCATACGAAGAAATCCATGGGTGTCATATCAGGTGATCTGGGTGGCCAAGGTACTACTCCTCCACGTCCAATCCATCGTTGTGGATAATTTATATCCAGCCAAGCTCGGGCAACTCAGCTATAATGAGCTGGACATTCATCGAGTTGGAACCACATTTCAATCCGCTGCTGTAAGGGAATGTCATCTAAATAATTAGAAAAGTCGTTCTCCAAAAAATGTGTAAATGTGATATCATTCAATCTTCCAGGTAACAAATATGGTCCCACCAGTAATCCGTTCCAAATTCCAAGCCAAGCGTTAATAGCAAATTCATGCTAAAACCTACTCTCTCTAATAGCTCTGGGATTTTCAAGAGCACATACATGATAATTTCTTTGATTAACAATTCCTCCTCTTGTAAAGGTAGCTTCATCGGTCCATATAATTTTTAATGGAAATAAATTATCATCGCGAATTTCGTCAAGAAACCAGTTACTAAAATTCAATCTCTTGAGATAATAAATTCTGAACTTTTTGAAGATGGTATAGGTAGCGATTATCACCTTTCAAAGTTCGCCATATTGCTTGCCGCGATATTGCTAATACAGCAGATGCTCTTCGGATGCTAGTCTCAGGATTGTTATCGAAGTGGCGTTGGACACAATTTTTTCTCCGATAATCTGCTCTTATTGCTGGCTGGAATTGGTCGCCTTCATTGCGTATTAAGAATGACCCAGTCTCTCGTAGTCTATTAAAAGTTAACGAAAAGAATCGTCGATTAGGCACTCTTTTATTTCGAAATAGGCGCGCATACTCCCGCACCGCTTCTAAAGCATTACCGTTACAGAAACCTTACACAAAAATCATATCAAATTAGAATATGTATGCGGCATTGTGGCTGATGCTATTCCCAAAAAAATATCTGAGTAACTGACTGAAGACTGATTTAAGAATTATAATCCTAGAAGGAAGCCAAAATGTAAACAAATAAAAGAATGTAAAGGATAACATTAAGCGTTTACATATCTCACTGCCTAGCCTGACGAACTTTGAAAGGTGATAATCGCTACCTGTAACATTTTTATTTTGTTTCTTTTTTTTTTTTGCGATTTTCTCTAAAACTAAGCAAAAACGAGCAAATCTCTAAAGGACTTTTTGTCTTAGTTTTTCGGTCCCCTATAAGTTCCTGAAGTTTTTGCCATTTAAATTCGGGCCACCCTGTATATATAGTTGGATAAACCTGCATTATATTTTGTAAGGTAAGTATCAATATATTAACAGAAGAGATATCGATATAAACTGGAATTTCCAATTATTTTAAAACATCAACCATCTTAATATGCTTTTTAAAACCTGAGATATAAAAATTTAATGTCTTTTAGGAAAGAAATAACCATTTCATATTTAAAAATTTGTTCAGTAGTTTTACCAAAAAAAAAAAAAAAAATTGGTTGGAATTTTGGTTTCAACGAAAACTATTAACCATAAGATATGGCCTCCCCTTACTATGTTGCATTAAACAACATATCAGTTTGTAAATATTTATTATGGAGGGTTAACAAATTTCAATATTTGAGTTGACAGTTTTGACCTTAAAGTATAATTTATGAGCAAAAAAATGATAATCGTATAAACCTTCAATCAGCTGAAGGATCTAGGTTTATCCTGACTGACAAACTAAATTCCAAATAAATAATTGACAGTAGTTCAAGATAAATTAATAGATCAAAGAGAAATTTCAAAATACACCAAGAAAAAAAAAAAACTTTAATGGAAATGTTAAAAAAAATAATTCTTGTATGTCAATACTAATCAAACATAACAAATACAACAATCATTTTACAGTTATTATACAAAAGTTACAGACACTGCAGTCTTGAAAAGTTATTCATTCATAGTTATAATGTTTATACATTTTTTTTTTTTTTAAAGTGAATGGACGTTTGTTTGGGAAAAATCACTTTTGACCTTTTTTTAAAAATAATATTAATGTTTTATAACTATTATTTAAAAATACATATTTAAAAATGATAACTAACATATTTCAGTAACATATTGAAATCAAAGTTACATTAAATATGTTCTTACAAGGCCATAAACTCTTACAGCAAAAAGCAAGTATATAAAAAAAAAGAAACAATAAATGGCTTTCTTGTAGGATTTCTATAGGAAATGAGGAAAGGAACAGCAAATCAATTATCAATTCTGTAGTGATATGGCAGACATTGGTACATCTGAAATTTAACATATTGGAAATGACAAAATATTTTGCTGGGTATGTCCTTCAGTAGTTTAATTTCACGTAGGCCAAGGTTGAGATGTCTGTGAAGAAGGTAAACGTGTTAAATACAAGACAAAAATATACATTTCAGCTCTGGAGTTTGTTAAAAAATACCATGAAAAAAAATCACATTGAGTAAAGTTTGCTATACCACTAGAGAATTACAGCAAATATTTCTGCCTTTACAATTATTAAATTATTATGAATTTCACAAACTAAGTTTTAAAAATATAAATAAGTTTAAACAATTTATGTTTTTGAAGATTGAATCATAAAAATTAATAAATATAACATACAGTGGGTAAAAAAAAGTATTCATACTTTTAGTTCTCCCGGATAAAGAATGTATAATACATTGTTAAACATAAAGCAAATCGAGCTAACTGTACATAAAATAAATTTCTATCAATTCATATGTGCATCAAAAATTTAAAAACAGTTTAATTTGAATAACACAAATATTTCAAAACCAGCATGCAAATAAGTTATTCATACATATCTTAGGAAATTTATCTAACTGTAATTTATCTAAAAAAAAGTTTTTTTGAAAATTCAATATTTGGTTCGATAATCTTTCCCATTTATCAGGATCTGAATGCTCCTAGGAATTGATTCAACAAGCTTGTAGGTCACTTTGAGGGTCATGCTATTTCACTAGCACTTATTTTAGACCTTTTTTTTAATGCTAATTGCACAATTTTTCATGATTCATGGACCAATAGAAAATGATTTCTCTCTGAATTTTTTCTTTTATTGTCCACTTTTTAGTAATGTATTGCATGGTCAAATGAGACAATCCTAACTTTTCATCAATGTATTGAATACTTAATCTTTGTTGGAAAACTTCAACAATTTTATCTTTGCATGCTGACCTCAATCGTTCTGATTTGCGACCCATTTTGTTTACAAAAGAGCAAAGGATTACAATTAGATGAAAACACTGATCTGATAACAAACTTATAAGTTATTATTAGAGATATCTTTTGCAGTATGAATAATTTTTTTTTTTTTTAATTTATCTATTTATTGACTGTGGAACTAAGGAAGATGAAGGTAGATGGTGTGTGCAGTTAAATAAATATAAATTTTAATCGAGTTTCAATGACTACACACTCTAACTTACCTATTCAAAATTTATTTTCTTTAAAAAAAAAATTGTTATTCTTCTTTAATTACATTTTATGGGTTTCTTTTCTTTTTTTTTTTTTTTTTTTTTTTTTTTCGGGTAAAAATTAAAATAGGTATAAAAAAGGAAAATGCTGCATTTATACTATAAATCAGTTATTTCATGTCCAATAAATTAATAAATGTACTTTCTCTCACAAAAATGTGGAGTATGAATATTTTTTACCCACTGTAATTTACATCGTAATACATATTTCAACAAGCTTTAATACCACTGAGCTCACAAATTTCAGAATAAAGCTGACGACAACGGTAATTAATATCTGGTTCCTCGACAGAAGATGCTGACAATTTCAAACATCTTTCATCCTGAAAAAATATTAAAATATCATATAAAACAATATAACTGTTTTTATAAACAAAAATATTAGTTTAAAGCATAGAAAAAAAATTCAAAGTTGTGATGAAAGTAATTTGTTTAAGCCCAGACAAAACAGATGTTTGTTCTTTCAATTCTTTGTTTTATTCGCAAAGTTCCAAACTTTTAACTATGTATTTTAAAATTGAGAAGTTTGAATTAATAGAAATATTTTTAAATCATTATAATAACAATAAACATGATTATATAGTAATGATCAAAGTAATTAAGTATTATAGGTTTTTTTTTTTTTCTTCATAAAATTAATACTTATTTGTAAGCAAATCTTGACCTTCCTGACATCTCAGAACCATTTGATAAAACTTAACATGGCGCACCTAAGTATTCTCTAACTACACCTTTAATTTTAATGAAAATGTGTAAATATCATAGAATTTACTTATTGAGTCCATTTACATATCGTAATGGATACGATATGTAATTTTTTTTTATATCAGGCTTAATTCTTATCAAAGTTTTTGAAAAGTAATTTAGAATTTTTATTATAAATAGGTAATAGTTAATTATTTAACTACTAACATCATCCTAAGCACAACAACTCATCACTAAATCTTGGCTTTAATTAATTTAATTAGCTAATAGAAAATTCCCTGGTTGATAGTCTAATAATAAAAAGTACATAAAAAATTACAAAGGAGTACAATACCAAAATAAAGTATTAAAAAAAGTATCATTTCAGGGGTCACCTGTGGTGTAGTGGTTAGCATAGCAACCTACTAAACCCAAGATCGCGGGTTCGCATCCCGGTAGATGACCTTAGGATTTTTTAAAGGGAGTAAAAAATCCTTAGCTATGCCGTCCTTCGGAAGGGACGTAAAATGGGGGTCCCGAGCCTGTGCGATGTCAGGTACTCGTTAAAGATCCCTATCCTAATTATACCTGGATAGGCAAAATTTAGGACTCCCACCGCAGCATCGTCCGATTAGCCATAGCAGCATAAAGTGACGTTAAACGAAATAAATAAACAAACAAGTATCATTTCATTGGGTGAATGGAATCCCGAGAACTATAAACACTTTTATCCTATTTATTGTATACTAACAAAGCACAGCCTTGTCCAAAAGTATTAGGCACCTATATAATTTCATTAAAAAAAGTATAGCGGAATAAAAATTATATCAGCCATTAAAAACATCACGGATTAGTTACCTTCCTAGGATAAAAAAAAACAAACTATTTTTGCACATTCCATCTCACTAAATTCTTTTACCTACACCATTTTCAGTTTAAAAAAAGAACAAAATATAGTTGTTTTTTATATTTACAATTAAAATGCAACACAACTTAAATAAGTAAATTTAAAGAGAGCAGTGACTGTACTCAGTCCTTTTCTTAACTTAACATTTTTTTTTCCCCTAGAGTATTAAGTAGGAGGAAATGGTTGAAAATTTTCAACAAAACAAGTTTTAGGAGCAGCAATGATTACACAATTATTCATTAAGATTAAAATGACAATTCTGCATGGTGCCTATTACCAGGCACATCGAGAGGCAACCCAGGCGACAAGGCAGATATATATTTGCCCGGACACCCTGACCTCCCCCCCTTCCCAACATCATCCAAAAAATACAATTTCTTTTTTTACTTAACTAAACTTTTAATAAACTATAATGTTTGTTTAATTTCCAAATACCTACCATAAATTTCCATTAAATCAGTTATATAAAGTAACACTTGTGACTGGTCACCTTAGCACAGCCCCTCAAGAGCCAGGGCCCTGGGGATTTTGTCCCCCCCCCCCCCCCCTGTCAGCGGCCTTGCCTATTACTTTTAGCAAAGGGTGTATTCTCTCTTTGAAACAGCAATCTAAGAGAAATTTATCAACAATTGACTGTGTTGATAAAGTGTTCAAAAGTTTTCATAGAAAAAGCAAAATGATGGTGTCTTATGAAATTCTGTTTACTGAAAACAGTCATCGAAGTGGGTCGTAAAATCAAAGGAACTATCCTTGATGAATGAACCGCAATTTCCTGGGGGAGATGTCCTTGGAAAGGAAGAAGGGCTCTGAGCTACCATCACTTGAGATTGATGAGGTTCTTCAATTGAATTAGGAAATAGTAAGCAAAAAACAAGCCTACCTATATATTCATAATGTCAAATAATAATAAAAACAAATTACATTATATGTTTCCATTTTAGCTCGAAGTATAAACTGGAAAGGTTGTAGAGTAAGTTTTCTGAATATATCTCTAAACTGTGAGCCATTTTCTTTCTGCAATCTTAAAACTTCGTCAGCTGAAACACCCAACAATTTCTCTACAGCTTTTTGAAAAATTATTATCCACTGGTGTCCGCTGAAATCGACAATATCTACCTATAAAACATTTTTAAGGTACTCAGTAAAAAGTAAATAAATACTGCATTATATCAAATGTTTGTTGTGTAATACAGTACATAAAAATGTACAGTGTCAATGTGTGGAAATTAGAGCAAATAACACAAGATCACAAGAAAATTAAGATTTTATTAATTATATATGATATACATATATCATTCATGATTAAATTATTACATACTATAATTACCGTCTTTCATTAGGTAATATGATAAAATTAAATAAATGTTTAACACCAAAATCCTGAGAACTACCATGATAGCAAACGTGTTACTAAAACAAGTATATGAAAAATGAAATCAAATCATCCACAAAGCTACAACTGATTTGATAAAAGAAAATAAGAACTTTGATTAAGTACAAACAATGTTTATAAAACTCAAGATAATAGATAAATGAAATTAATAAAATTGATATTTAATTTAATTTATTATAGTTAGGTAACTCAATAACTATTAGCTAAATATAAAGAACAATACTAAGTATAAAATAATACTCACTTTTAACATTAGGTGGTTTTTAAATGAATCAAACTCTCTTTTGCATTTTTCACACTTGTATTGTCCATTATTCTGATCAATAACCTAGAAAAAAATTGACAGTTGAAACAAAGTTTAACTACAGTAAATTAAACCAGTAATAAGAATAAGAAACTCCTATTGAAGGCCTTTCAAGACATTCCCATGATGATGGTATATTGAAGAATTATATCCTCCCAAGGCAATTACCTCTATTACCCACTTAATTATCACTTATACCTCACTTCTAATGTGATTATTCCTCCTCATATTTTTATAAACCATGCATTTTTAAACACACATAGGTAACGGTTCGGATCGGCGACACCACCAAACTAGGTTGACCCGCGCTACACCGACCAGTTCGATCCTTACGCTTCACTTCATGTTTACATTTTTCGATAGTTCATTCCTATAACCTCACATGTAAACAATCACTTCTACAGTTTCAACTTGGATTGTGTTGTTTAGTTTGTTATATTGATATTTAGACTTCTTAAATCTAAATAAGTGAAACAGAAGTTCACAAAATGAGTTTCATAAAGGATTAAGTGTTTTATAAATTCATGTTTTCTTATTTCATCTAATCTTATGTGTAAAAACTTAAGAAGATTAATTTGTACATGGATTTGGTGTTTTACATATTTATATTTGTTCTATCAATTTAAGTGATAAAATTTACAACTTGTAAAAGTGTTATGAAACTTAACAAGATTTATTTGTACATGGATTTGGTGTTTTATATATTTGTATTTGTTGTTTCAATTTCAGTATACATATTTTGTGAATGGATTCTTTGTCATCCATATTACTTTTTGTGCTAAAGTGAGACAGATTGTATAATTAATTCAATAAAACATATCAGTTTATAAATAAATGTGAGAAAGTATATCACAGGTTTTTTATGTTTTCTTATTTCCACTTCCCATGAGAAAATATAGCAGAAATTAACATCTTCACTTTCAACTAGGATTCTGTCTTATATTATATAATGCCTTATAACATGGAGAATTGACAATGTGAAAATAATCATAGATTAAGAGAGGTAAATGACACATTACTATATAATTGTAGAACTATTGGTATAATGTTATAGATTAATGTGTTTTTTAAAAAAAAATTAGAAGCCTGATGATGAAACATTATCACCGAAACATGTAGCTACAAATGTTAAATAAATAGGAGTTATGCCAAATAAATACTTAAGGATTCTGTCTTTTTTATATTTATATGGTAATTTGTTATTTTCACTTCTCTGAGAGAAAGTTCATCAGGAATTAACTTCACTGGTGGTTCAGTAGTATATTAATTGTTGATTAAATTAATATTAATTCAAAATTGATTTAGTGTCTTATATTTCGATATTTCCTTATTTCCACTTTAATATTTTCTTATTTCTCATTTTAATATTAGAACGAAAACAGAAGTTAATATTACTTTGAACAGGGATTTAGAGTTTCTCAGTAAATGTAGGAGAATAACCTTTCTCCTCTAAAAGCAGCGACTAGAACATCGAAATATATCGGAACAAGGTTAGAATCGATAAAAGGTATTCTGAGCGGGTTTAGGGGTTGGTGTCGCCGATCCGAACAGTTACCCACACACATATATATATATATATATATATATATATATATATATATATATATATAGGACAGGTTCATAATTTCCGACATTTAATATATGACTGTAAAGGACTTGACAACATTAGGGCAAGACTGATTCAGAACATTATACTAAAACATGGAAATTGGCCAGAAACAGAACTTATGACCAAATTTAAATCTGATTTTGTACAATTTATTAAACAAATACACTTTTAACAAACTGACTGAGGAATGTAGGAAGACAGTACAATCATGCTTTAGTAGGCAGTATCTTGTTGTGCTTTAGTTTTATTTTTTATTTATTTTTATTATTGTGTTATTTATGGAATTATTATTTAGTAAAAATTGTATTAACTTTACTTTCTTTAGGTTTCTTATTATTTAATTTTTTTTTTTTTTTTTTTTTTTTTTTTTTTTTTTTTTTATTTTGTTTATCTGATTGTACAGAAAAGACAATAAGATCAAATTGAATTTAAAAAAATGTAAACCAATGAACTTGGTAATACTGTAGTATGCCTAAAAACAGGCATGGCGCATGTAAATACGATAAATAAATTGTCCTCTTATGGGGTTACCATAAGAGGTAAAAAAACACAAAAAACACACACACACACACACACACACACACACACACACACATATATATATAAAACAAGTATGATTTTTTTTTTTTGTTACACAGTTTAAATTATTATTTACTAATACTTCTATAATTATTTGAAATTTTCAGTTTGGATAAGTAAAAATTCTATTATAACACCAAAAGAACTTATGCATTCAATTGAAATGCTATTTCAGAATTTTAGTTTGAAGCTAGTTATGGCAGATGCAGATGCTACCTGGAGTTGTTTAATTATGTAGATACCTATTTCGGCCGCTGTTGTTTGTATAATTAAAATTCTTTTTCGCCAATATTTATAATTTACTATTGTGCATCTGCTTATAACCTGATTTTTCTTTTAAAAATACTAGGAAGTAGTTATTATGTACCTTAAATTTTAAATATCCCAAATATGTTCTTTATAAACCAATTATCTCAAATTCTACAAAAATACGTAACAAAACAAACTTCAATGAACCAAAATCGGATTATTTGTTAAAATTTGAGTATGAATCTAAATTTTGTTTATTTTGGCACACTACGTGGTGGCAACATTTGGCACTACAAAGGGGGCTATGCTTTAACAGGACAATGTTTTTCCAAGTACCTCTTTCTTTTCCAATATCAATGCCAAAGGGATAACAGTTATTACAATATTGGAGAAACATAGAGTAAAAAGTAAAATAAAATAATGCATTTAAAAAATCCTCTAATACCATTACGTATATCAAGGAATATACTAATGCCACTGAACAAAAAAACATTTTTAAAACCATTGTTCATGTTAAAAATCCCCAAAAATAATGAATTATTACCATATCCATAAAATCAGTTGTAAAACTAAGAAGATAATTCACCTAGTACTATAATAGAATGGACACACAAAATTTAACTTTTTTTTAAAGAATAAATTTTTAAATAAATAATCATTGATTTATCAAATTAATAAATTTTATAATCACATTTATAAATAACTAGAATATGTCGCATCTTCCGTGGAAGGATTCCACGCATTTAAGGAGTAAACATCGAAAGAGCTGCGATCGCGGTGAGAGCTCATGTTAGCCGCCCTTGATTGCTGTATCGCCTTTTTATAGTATTGGTGTTCACAGGAGTTTTTAGAAACGTGTCCGAATTTCATCTGGACTGGCGTTTGTGGATGGCAGCAGAATTGTTTTATAGGAGTAAAACACTGATCCACCATATATTCAGCAACATTAGCTTTTTTGTTTCATGCCTCTAACTCATTTCTTTAATTTTACATTTCATGTTATGCGAAAAAAGACAACTTGGAGGGCTACTTTGAACAAAGCTGTTGACACTTTTTAGAAGATGACATTACTTTAAACATAGTGTTAACATCTGTTTTGTAATTTGGTGAATACGAACAATTTATAATTGGTAAATCGTGAATACAATTTATTTATAATTAAAAATATTTTAGTTTTATGCTTTTATTATATAATTAAAATCAATTTCGATTTGATGGTTAACAAAAAGGTATATAGTTTATCAAGCACTAGTAAAATAAACAAATTAGGAACAAGAAAATAAACAAAAATAATTAAATTAAAATAATACAATTTTACCTAATTGAAAATTGTTATTACTTTTGGTCCGAGGCTTCTAGTAATTTTGTCATTCTATTTCAGTTTTTCTTGTGTGTTTTGTTTGATAAGAAGCAATGTCCTTTGAATTGATTTTTTATTTTTCTGTTTTTCTTGAAAATAAATCAAATTTATGTTAACATATACTTCGGGTTGTAAGTTGTTAATTTAATAGCTATATTTTTATAAAAACTATCATTGTTGAAAATATTTGTGTTTCATCAACAAATCTGGCGATGAAGTGAACCCAATAGGCGGGTTTACGAAAGCATTTTGCTGAGAAGTGAATTTTTTCAATGTTTTTCGACTCAAAACAAATATAGAATAACTATAAAAACATTTTTTAAAAAGCTAAAATTTCTTAAATGAATTAAGTTGAAGAAGGCTTTTTTGAGCGTTTTTGAGGCGAAAATCAGCCTTGTTTAAAGTAGCTCCTTTTTGAGGGGCTCCTTTGAACAAGAGAAAATTTTTGAATATCCACAAAAACGATCGCGCTGCAGTAAAGCATGGCCTAAACCTGTTAAAAATAACACCCGTTTACGGTATTGTTTTTTTCTGACCCAGATGCAGCCAAAGCAATATTTACGACGTACTGATAGACAGTGTAGGTGAAACATCTGAAGGCTTCCACACATATAAGGGACTAAGACAAGGTGACTACCTTGCGTGTCTATTATTTAACTTGCCTTTAGAATATGCAGCAAAGAAATCAGGAATCCAGATAGGGAGTACAATATTTAATAAATCAACAATGATCCTCGCTTATGCGGATGATGTAAATATCATCGGGAGAACTTATATGGATATGAAGAGTGCATTTGTAGGGCTTCAAAGAGCT
This sequence comes from Euschistus heros, assembly GCA_003667255.2. NCBI lineage: Eukaryota > Metazoa > Arthropoda > Insecta > Hemiptera > Pentatomidae > Euschistus > Euschistus heros. The sequence goes on along the minus strand of RCWM02000931.1, from coordinate 162,380 downwards.
GCAGCTCGATTGGGACTAGTGGTAAATGATAAAATACTAAGTACATGATTGCAGGACCCACAGTCGAGCCCATAACCTACGTCAGATAAAGATAGGGAGCAATACCTTTGAGAGGGTTGAAGAGTTTGTTAACCTTGGTTCACAGTTGAACCCTAATAATGATATGAAGCCAGAGATCCAGAAAAGAATCTTGTCAGCCAATAAATGCAATTTTGGACTCCATAAGCATTTTAAAAGTAAAATCATCTCCCGATCTACGAAACTAATTATTCATAAGACGCTAGTTAGACCTGTGTTGACTAATGGTGCGGAATATTGGTCAATAACGAAAGCCGAGGAAGGCCATCTCCTTAGATTTGAACGACGTACACATATGTACTTAAGAGAATATATGGTCCTTTGCATACTAATGGCGTATGGAGGATCGTCTACGAAGGGCAGGCCATGTTGCAAGGGTGACACCAGACCAGATATCCTCGGTGAAAAAATATATGCCACCAGAAGAGTGGAAAGACCCCAGTTACGATGGATAAATGGTGTCCACCGACGCGAGATCCATCCTGGGCGTTCAAAACTGGTGAACAGCAGCAGCCAACAGAGATGACTGGCGGACCTAATTGCGGGAGCCCTTGACATTCCAAGAGTTATAATGCCACGTAAGAAGAAGAAAATAGACCGTGTGTGATTTTTCAGTGTTCTCCGAACAGATTTCGTTAATCCCCCACTTTCGAAATGTGATTTTCGCCTCTACTCTGCCAAATGAACAACTAAACTTATTACAGTTTATACCAAATAAAGATAACGTAACGTTGAATGATTTGGTGTAAAAAAAAACTCAAATTCGATTTATTTAGAGATATTACAATATTCCACGGAAGGTGCGATATATATATATATATATATATATATATATATATATATATATATATATATATATATATATATATATATATATATATATATATTAAGATTTCCAAGATTTTGGGTTTCCTAGAATCTATATTGGATTCTGTTTTGTTCACCGACTTTAGTTTTTCCGACATTTTATCAATTCAGAAGCATCGGAGGATGTGGATTTTAGGCCTATTTCCCTTCTGTCAAACCTGTCAAAACCACTGAAAAGATTAGTCCATTCACAACTCTCCACCTACCTCGAGCACAAAGATCTCCTCACTCCTCACCAATCTGGCTTCCGTTCAGGATACTCCACTCAATCGGCCCTATTAAAGATAACACAAGACCTCCATTCCTCCATGGACCTACAGCAAATTACAATCCTTGTCCTATTCGATTTTTCAAAAGCATTTGATTGCGTCGATGATACAATTCTCCTCTCCAAATTACACAACCTTTCCCTATCCAACAGTGCTTTAAGCTGGTTCCGCTCCTTCTTGTCTCACCGTTCCCAAACAGTTATCATTCCCAACAAACCTCCCTCATCCTCACTACCTTTAACACGAGGTGTTCCTCAAGGATCCTCCCTGTCACCAATCCTCTTCTCCGCTTATATTAATGACCTACCCCATGTTACCATATACGCCACTCCCAGTATCATTTGTATGCCAACGTCCTCCAAATCTACCTATCCTTCCATCCTTCAGACATGTACGAAGCATCTCGTAAGATTCAGGACGATATTGAGAACATCAGCGGATGGGCAATGAAAAATAAGTTACGCCTGAATCCAGAGAAAAGCAAGGCTATGCTTATCGGTTCAAAACCTACCCTTAATTACCTCCCCGACTATTCATTACTTTACCTCAATAACCGTACAATTCAATTCCAAATTTCCACCAAAAACCTCGGAATCTCTTTTGATCAGCACCTATCCTGGAATAACCATATTTCCCAAATTACCAGAAAATCCATCATGATCCTGAAACAGCTCCAAAGCCATCGTGACTCCTTTCCCCGAAGTACCCGCCAACTTCTGGTTTCCTCTCTCATTTTTCCCCACTTTGATTACGGGTGCTTGGTGTTGCTTGGGGGCTGTCTGTTGAGCTAGAGATGAGACTAAAGAGACTTATGAATTGCTTCATCAGATTTATCTTTGGTGTCGGCAGACGGTCTCACGTATCTTGGGTACAATGAGCTAGGGTGGCTTTTCCCCGATTTTCGACGGCAATTCTTCCTCGGCACTTTCCTATTCCAGTCATTAAAAACCAATAAACCTTTCTATATCCTAGACCTACTTACTCTGCGTTCCTCCATTCACCACCTGAATACAAGATCCCAACCTTCCAACCTATATACCCCCTCACATAGAACTGCCTCCTATGAAAAATCCTTCGTCATCCGTGCTACCTCTTTTTGGAATTCCTTACCTATCCATATTCGCAAAGCCTCTTCCTTAACTTCTTTTAAACATCTTTTATTTATCCATCTCTTCGATCTTCAATCTTCCACAAAAATGTAAATATAAGTGTGCTAAAATTTTTACTGTTGATTGTTTATTATTTTATTTATTTATTTTTTCTACTTATTTTTTATTTTTTTTATTTATTTATTTTTTTTACTCAACCTTAATTTTTACTTTATTATGTTATTTTATTTTCTTCTCTCTTCTTTTCGTTTTGTTTGTTTTCTCATAATGTAATTTTTGACACCGATGTGCTGAGTTTTAACTAATCTCAGCCAGACAATTGTACCTATTATTGTGCACTTTAATTATTCTTAGGGGACAGTCTGTCCCAGAATAAAGTTTATTTTTCATTTCATTTCATTTGTTCTATTTTGTGTTCCTTTCCATTCTCCTTTTGATTCACTTTCATATCAACAATAAAAATTAAAAAAAGCAACACAATAAAAATTCCAAAATAATCTAATCTCAAGGTAACATCGCCACTGAATGTCACTCTTTAAGTAACCCTCAAACACATTAAAACATCCAAAAGGATGATATTTTGTAAAACTATATTTAGATGCATTATATTTTAACGATAAATGTATCCATGTACTTTTTTTTTTAAATACAGATGTTTGGAAGTAACATAAAAAAAAAATTATGCAGACTGAATACACAATAAAATAAATAATAATAATAAAAATAGCGGAAAGACTGACAGTGGTGGAAAGAACGTAATAACGGTTTTCGTTTTCGTTCCAGTTGGAACGAGAAAATCAAGACTCTCATTCCTTTCCAAACGAAACATCGTCCCGAAGAACGTTCCACCTGGATAGTTCCATTCCTAGACCTTATGTACTCTAACTAGGACAACGCGAGTGTGTGCAATACACACCAAAGCATTTAGTCAGGAGATTCCATTCTCTCGGCTTACCCTGGATCCTGATTCTTAGATGGGAGGAAATGGGAATAACTACTATCTAACTCAGTTCCCAGGGAACAGTCTCCAGTTGTCTGGCTTAATTCCCTGGATCCTGCTAACCAAAACCACTACATCTATGACACGGCGAATCCGTGCCACCACCCATGGTGAGATCAAGCTCACCCCCATAGTGCCATTTGGCCTAAGCCTTATTTATGCACGAATGGGAAGCGAGCCGAGTAAACTCTATGGTTTTCCTTCATTTATGTTTATGGGGGGGAGGGGCTGACCAACAAACATCCCGTGCTAGTAACTGCAGCTTTTCAGCAGATGGCCGGTCCAGTGCAGCTTTTCAGCTGGGCGATGGGGTCGCCAATTCCCGACGCCATATTCTAACTAGGACAGGAAGAACGGTTGATAACCTGACAACTACAGGTTAGCAACCTATTCTAGCCAAGGTGGGAAGGTTATGATTCAATTTGTGGGTCCGCCACCAAATAAATTTTAACCGGCCCAGGTGGGATTCGAACCCACAACCTTCAGTACCCAGCGCATTAATTCTTGGCATCTAGCAGATTTGCCTTCTGGTAAGGAACAAATACTGATGGCCCTGGGTCAACTCTATTATCTTCTTTATTCATTATTCTTTATTATACTTATGCAACTTTTTTCTTTTTTTTTTAAAGACATTCTTTTTTATGACAGCAGATTATTTAAGAGTATCTTACCCCATTGCTGTTATAAGTATTACCTTATAAGTTATAACTATTTCGAAATTTTAAAATTATAAATATGGCATTTAAATGTTATTTTATTTTTTACTGTTAGGTAGTTTCTTTATAATAAAAAAAAATTAATATTATAAACCTGCCTAAATTTACCAAGCCAACACCTTATGAAGATCTATTTCCATTAAATGTAAAAAATAATAATAAAAGAAAAAATCATATCGCATACCTTCTTTTGACATTCTGGTGTGGGACAGGCTTTATAATTACACCTTTCTAGCCTCATGACAGTAGCATAAGTTGAAAAGTAATCTGCTTTTTCCCCACAGCCAAGCTTGGATGCTTCAACTTCTCTAATCAAATACCACTTTCTACCACTTCCTGAAGCAAATACAATTGCATTATTCAACTTAAGAACCATTAAATTTTTAAATAAAATAACTGACGATGGTTAGTTCCACCTTTTAAAAAGAACGCATCGTTCCGTTCCGACTGAAAAATCGTTCCATTTTTGGTTCAGTTCCACACTCGGCTGGCCGCTTTTAGAAACTCTTTTTTTGCATTGAAAATTAGCAAATCTGCTATCTAGTGAAGTAAAGGTAAAGAAGTATCGCGAGAGGGCGAGGTTCCAGGAAAATTGCCCTACCAGAATTTAGACAGTCGCCATTGTTCCGAGTTTTTTCAGATATTAAGGTTTCCTAAAACTGTCAGTCCCCTCGTTTTTAATTGCTTTTTCAATATGGATTGTTGTGGATTAAAAGTAAGACATAATAATATTATATTTATGAATATGTAAAATAATTGTAATATCCTTCAAACGTGTAGAAATATGTAAACATAAAATGGCTCATTTACTTCTAAATTGCATAAAATGTAAGGTACAAACTTCAGGAAAAGTGTGCGAGAGATAGAAACAAATATTTAAATACATACAAATCCGGTCCCTAGTGATAAGTAAAATGATGGGGATTTTTAGAAAAAAAAAAACAATGGAGATAATTTTGTTTTTCCGTATGCTGAAGACATAGCATCAGTGCATATAAAAACATATTACGCAGGTGTTGACAAAGTTTGAAACTCATTAGCGGCCTTTAAGGTGCGTTTAGACGGTGCATTTTTTTCGTGCAACATGAGGCATGCATACTAGGCGCAAGGGAGGTGCTTGTTGCATCGGTACATGACCCAAAACGAGCGGCAAGTAAGCTGCACGGAGTTGTAAGTGGTTCCCAACCTTGATAGGAAACTCGTGCGCATTTTCTTTCAACCCTCGTGTTTTTAGGGCGTCTTAAATGAAAAGTGATTATTTTTAATATGGATTGGGAAGAAGGAAAAACATTAGACATTATTGAATACAATAGAAGAGGAGCCGCACTGCGGCTTTAAATTCGTGTGAACAGTATGAGGCATGGATCAAGGTGCATGAAACTCATGCACCTTGCTGCATGCGGCATGTCACACAAAAAGACATCATCTAAACGCACCTTTACACATATACGCTTTACGTATGGAAAGAGCCTAAAAAAAAACAAAAAAAAACAGGAAAGCGTGTACGAAAAAATGGAATTTTGAATGTTATTTTTTCCTTAAACAAAACAAATATGAAATTGTACAAACATGTGAATAAATTTTAAACATTGAGCTTCAGTCAAGGAAGATAAAACATAAAATTCAGTTTTACTTAATTAGTAAATTTTCAGTCTTTACTTCTTTTTTTTAATGAACCTCAATCATTTTTAAATTTGGTTACAGATTAGCTTTTCGTTCTTTTATGCACTTTTCTACGAGAAAAAGTACACAAAAGAAACAATTAGTAGTTGGGAAGTGAAATTCATTAGTCATAAGTCATTGGTTAAAATTTTTTTAGTGCTAAAAGATATTTAAGGAATTTTCTATGACACTTGTCACATACATTTTTAATATTGGATGTTCAAAATATTTTAAATTACAAATCAATTATGTAATGTATACAATAAGTACCGTAATGTGTAAATCAAACATATAATAATAATAATAACCTGAATCTAATCTAGAAGAGACAGAGTTAAATTTAGCATCATCGGTGAGGTCATCAAACAACCCTTTCAATCTATGAGCTTCTGGTATATCAGGGTTCACTTTAAGAACAGAGCAAGGCAATAGTGAAACTGACTTCCTACCTCTGAATTCGGAGACTTTTCCTCCTTTAACTGCCACAACAGGATGTGTATCACCTCTAAATTCTTCAGCCTGATTTCCCCATAATGTAACTGTAACCTATAAAGCACACATGAGTAAGTAAAGATAAACCCTATAATATTTCACGGTAACAAACACAAGATCAGATTAAGAAAAGAAACAAACTGCTGTTTTAAAGATCGGTCCACAATAGTTACAAAATGTTTTAGTTCGAATCACGGCCGCTAGGAGTGTCTGTGACAGGTTCTTGTTTGCGTAATTAGTACACCTGACCAGTTCTTGCCCATCTGTTCTTGAATAACTAGACTGACACGTCAGTTATTGGATAACAGAACGATCACTGGTCTGTTACCAATCACTAATCTAATAACCATAACCGAACTACTATCGGTGATCCCATCTGTTATAACCTAATACCAATCTTAATTCATTGTTATTTCCTCGTCCCTCTCAATGGAAGCGTCCCTTACTCAATCCTTTATATCCCAGGCACTTTCTCTCCGACTGAAAATTGCCACTAGCCCAGTCAATAAAGGTTTCGTGTCGCAACTAATTAGGGGGAAATCTGAATTTTTGCAGGGTGTTAGTACATAAAGTATACACTAAAAAAACCACAAAGTCCCGACCCCCACTCTTCTTGCTTTTTACCCCACCCCTTCAACAACATTACAAGAACAGAACTCTGGTTATATGCCGACAGCTCTTGGAATGGACTACGGAAGTTATAACCTAAAAATAAACGTTATTACATTGTTGCCCCATTTCAATTGAACGACTATTCATGATCAGGAACAGCAGTATATGCAGTAGAGCACCTCAGCACAGCCCTCCTAGGACCGACGCGCCGGTGTCCACTACTCTTTCAACGCTCTCTATGAAGGTATCGTTTTAACATTAAGCGTTATGAGACACACCATTTTAAAGCCAATCGTATTATCTATAAGTTTTGTTAACAAATTTCTTTCCAAGACGTAATGGTAAAAATTTATAATTCGTTGAAGTTACGTTTTGTTTTTTGTAGTGACAGTTTTCTATATATGATTAAGTATTAAACTAAGCTATCTACATAAAAAGTGTATATTACATAATTTGTTTGTAATATTGTTTGGAGTAAAATAAAAATAAAAACACCCCGATATTAATTAGTTATCGAGCTGTCGACATATAACCAGAGTTCTGTTCTTTTAATGTTGCTGAAGGGGTGGGGGAAAAAGCAAGAAGAGTGGGGGTTGGGACTTTTTAGTGTTATTTTAGTGTGTACTTTATATACTAATAATACCCTTCAAAAATTCAGCTCTTCCCTAATAGTTGAGACAAAGCTAATTTTCTACTAGATACTATCGGTTGAAAACTATCGATTGCTATCCATAGTTTTTCGATAGTTTCTTTTTTTTTCCAAAGCTATTCAATAAAGAATTTCAACTAATTTAATTAAATTTAGTTATCTACCTACTATTTGAAATTTACAGGATTATAAATTATAAGATTATATCATAAGATGAGAGAAAAAAACAAATTTATTTGAATTTAAAAAAAGGGTATTTACAATTTATATGGTTACAATAATAACACAGGCCAACGATGAAAAAACATTTTTACTTAAAACACCTTATTATTCAGTTTTTTAGGGTGCTAAATCCAAATATGACACTTATTAAGCGGTATCACCCACCATTTTTTCACATTTGCACATCAATATATTAATTTTTTTGATTCATTACAGAATTTAACAGCTTTTATATACTACAATGTAAAATAATTTGTTCTGGATGTAGAAGAGTTGGCAGCACTGCTGAAACAGATATAGATATAGATGAGCAAGATGATGAAGAGTTCCAATGTGCTACAGCAAATATAGAGCCTAAACTGTTTACTCAGATTGAGCTTAACTACTTAGTAGGGGTTACCTGTGGTGTAGTGGTTAGCATAGCAACCTACTAAACCCAAGATCGCGGGTTCGCAGCCCGGCAGATGACCTTAGGATTTTTTAAAGGGAGTAAAAAATCCTTAGCTATGCCGTCCTTCGGAAGGGACGTAAAATGGGGGTCCCGAGCCTGTGCGATGTCAGGTACTCGTTAAAGATCCCTATCCTAATTATACCTGGATAGGCAAAATTTAGGACTCCCACCGTAGCATCGTCCGATTAGCCATAGCAGCATAAAGTGACGTTAAACTAAATAAACAAATAAACAAACTACTTAGTTAGGGATCTTGGGTTAAAAAAAGAAAAAGCTGAATTGCTTGGTTCTAGACTAAAAGAAAACAACTTGTTGGCAGTTGTAACTAGCATATATGTGTATAGGAAGAGAGAGTTTTCGAATTTTTTTGAACAAGAAGGTGATTTAGTGTACTGTTCAGACATTCCAGGTCTGATCAAAGAGTTTAGTGTTGAATACAAAAAAGAAGACTGGAGGCTGTTTATTGATTCTTCCAAAACTAGTTTAAAAGCTGTTTTATTACACAATAGTAACACTTATGCATCTATACCTGTTGTTGCACCAGATTCTGAAAATATGAAAGAGAGCTATGAAAACCTAGAAATAGCATTGAATGAAATTGGCTATTTGGCTCATGGTTGGATGATAAGTGGTGACATGAAAGTAACATGCTTGCTTCTTGGTCAGCAAGGCGGTTTTACCAAATTTCCATGTTTTTTGTGTGAATGAAACAGTAGAGCAAGGGATCAACATTGGTGCAGAAAGAACTAATCTGTGAGGGAGTCTTTAATACCCGGTGAGAAGAACATTCTCCGCAAAAACTTTGTAGATCCTAGAAACATTCTCTTATCACCTCTACATATAAATTTAGGCCTCATGAAACAGTAATATAATGCTTTATATTTATATGAAACAGTTATATATGCTTTTTTAAATTATATATAAAAAAAAAAAAATTCTTAAAAACTATGGGTGATACAAAAGAACTAAGACCAGATTTCGATTCAGCACACAAAAAATATATAAAAATCAGCTATTAAAGTAAAAAAAGTTTTCAAAAACATTTTTTTTGTTGGTCTGTGTAAAGAACAAATCAAATCTTCAGAAAAAAAAAAAATAACGACATAGTTAATTTCAAGAGTCAAGTATTGACTCTTGAGCCACATATTTCCCGAAAGAAAAACTAACATTTCTGCTTTCCTTTGGCTTAATCTTTGAGAGAACCCTTGAGCTCTAGGAATTCCGAATTCAACTTCAAAAGAACTCGACACTGAACAGAGACAGATCAGCATTATTCCGAATGTTTCAAAAATTGAAATTAGTAAAAAAGATCTAGCGATAGTCAGTACTATCGATAGTGACCATCGACATATATATATATATATATATATATATATATATATATATATATATATATATATATATATATATATATATATATTGTTTAGTAAGGTTCTTGAGGTTCAGTCAATAAATAAAAAACAACTATTTTGGCGACGTTTCGAGACTATATTGTTCTCATAATCATGCCCTACAGTGAACAAACAGGTTACAATAAAATATATTAGTTATACAAGTGATTTCAAAACATAAAGTTAACTACAGTAGAAGTATATAACAACCTGTGTTAGAATAATACAAATGTCAATAATTACAGAATATAGAGGAGTATGAAGCTACTTACAATGTTACTAGTGGATATGGAATAGACTAACAATTCTAGTACACAACTAACCTAGGGGAATCTTAAACAAACACTTACAAAGGTTGTGGGGAAATCCCTGTTTCTTAAAATTTAAGTTAGAAGGACTGAGAAGGTATTCCCAAAGATGCAGGTACAAAAATATTTCCGTGTAATGTACTAATAAATGGAAGAATGATTTATATGATGTATATAAATGTAAATGTATATTATTGGTCTGAATGTATTAAGTTGGAATAACAGGTGTTAAGTTTTAGAACGTCTGATGTTTTGTTTATTGCGTTATTTTTAAAATCAGACGTTCATAAACAATAAACAAAAAATCAGACGTTCTAAATCTTAACACCTGTTATTCCAACTTAATACATTCTGTAATTATATATATTTGTATTATTCTAACACATGTTGTTATATACTTTATGTGTATATATATATTTATATATAGCGAACTTTATGTTTTGAAATAATTTGTATAACTTATATATTTTCTATAACTTATTATTATATTTCTATTACTAATTATATATATATATATATATATATATATATATATATATATATATATATATATATATATATATATATCGAAAACAGGGGTTTTGAAAAAAAAAAAAAAAAAAAAAAAAGAAGATTTAATAAATTCCATACTTGGAATCTTAAAACTGATGAACTTGGTTATTAAAAGGGAAAAACATGGTTCGTTTAATGGGAGTTAATAAAAATAAATTATGACAAATGCAATAATAGTAAGAATAATTCACCTGTCTTTAACACAAGGAGTAATAAACAAGTAAGTGGAAGGGGCTTACCTCCCAATCGCTGAGGCCGGAACTGTCTAAAGTCTATACTATAGACGCAGCCATTTTGAATCACACTATATAGTCAGCATATTAGCCGTTTTTTTTTCAGTTCAAATTTTGGTTTCTTAGCCTTTATTCTGGCATTTTATTATATTTAGGGCGTTATTTTTCCATTTAATAATGGGAAAATACCCAAACTCAAATGGAATGTAAGTCGCCTGTTGTGGCAAACTGGGCGTGGCCGGTTAGTGTTTTGGCGTCATCCCTCACTGAGGAAAATACCTCTCCATATGTCTTATAACTCCATGGATTTAGAGTTTCTCCGTAAAGGAAGGAGAATAACCTTTCCCCTGGAAAAGTAGAGACTAAAACACCGAAATAAATCGGAACAAGGTTAGAATCGATAAAAGGTATTCTGGGCGCACGGTACCTTAAAATGAAGTTGGAAGGTAAAATGAATGTCTGCCCAGCTATTTTAACAAAAATGTTATTAAATAATGATTTATTTCCTTACTGTAACTTAATTACGACAAACCAAAAAAACTAATACTGAAAATAATTTGTCTAATAAAAAAACATATGATCACAATGTGCTAATGTTGATTTCTTAAACAAAGCAATACGAAAGAATTATTAAAAAAGTATACCTGTATCATATCATAAAATTTGTCAACTTCATCATTGAAAGCAGCTGCTCTTATCTCGCCAGACTCATCAATAAGATCCATACTGAATAATTTTCCTTTACCCTTGGCATTCGACCAAGTCCTAACCTGTGACTTAGATGTCACTCGAACTTTTATTGTCCAATTATTTTGATAAGGTGAAATACTGGCAATAGGATGAGTTTTGGTTGTTTTTGGCGAATTATATATGGTTTCATTGCTGTTTGGGTAACTATTGAAACCTGAAAAAAAATTAACAGATAAATATAATCTATACTATATATTATATAAAAGGACAAGCCATTTTTGATTTGTGATCACTAACCACAAAAACTACTGAACCAATCCATACCGAATTGTAACTAAATCATCTTCATAGTTCAAGGAAGGTTTAACAATAATTGAATTTCCATATTTTCTATTAAATTGCTATCAAAAAGGCTATAAATGTGTGGTGTGATGTGTAGACCCTAGTGAAGTTTAAAAACCGAACGTTATGTAGCTAGCATCATTCTGCAATAGTCTTGGTAAAATTTTTGAACCCGTCAGAACCAAATTATCTTCATAGTTCTAGGAAGGTTTACAATAGTAAAAAAAAACAGTGTTAAGTGACAGAAACGAGGTTTGTCACACTGTCATAAACTTTTAAGGTTTGAAATACAAATCCAACCAAATGAAATCGATAAAAATCTTTCTACCGAATAAAAATTATTACGAAGCCAAAGCATCGATCCTTTGCTTTTTGATATTGTGTGTAAAAATATTATCCATGGGCCTTTAGTTGCAAGCACTGATGCAGTCCATTATCCGCAAGAGTTTCTTTATAGCCTCCGTCTGTCTGGATTACCAACATGAATTAGGGTTATTCCAGCTTTAAATAGAAACTAAAAGAATAATTTTAGTTTTCCAGACTAGGAAACAACTTTTTAATTCATGTTAGTACATAGGTTCTATGGAAGAGTCATCAAACGGAGACTGGAAGAAGAATGTGCGCACGTTATTCCCAAAGAACAAGCTGGATTCAGGACAGGGCGATCCTGTAGTGACCACATCTTCGTAAATAGGCAAATCTAGGAAAAAGCAATGGGTCACAATGAACAGATTCATCTTATTTTTGTAGACTTACAAAAAACATATGACACGGTGCCATTAAAGAAGATGCGGGATACGCTGGAGGATTGCAACATAAGCCCCTAATAACAGCCATAAGAAGTCTATACAAAATTGGAACCCATGTTAGAGGTAGCTTCCCAATAACGAAAGGTTTGAAACAGGGGCGCTTACTGTCTCCGCTTCTCTTTAACATTTACATTCTAAAAAAATGGAAGAAGTAATGTCACGGCATAGGAATAAAAATTGAAAATTATTGCCTTTATAATTTCCAGTTTGCCGACGACCAGTTTTCCATAGCGTCGGATGTAGAGGATGCTGAATATATGATGAGAAAACTTCTCCAGGAGTGCTCAAGCTGAACAAGGAGAAACCGGTATATATGGCCTTTAATAGCCAAAGCGAATACCTATCCACAGATTCATGGGTTCTAAAACCTGAGGCTCGATTTAAATATCTAGTTAGCTGGGTGAGTGATGCAGGAACGACGGACGACATTGAAAGAAGCATTCACAACGGTAGAATAATAATTAAAATATTTAATTCCATACTATGCAGCAAGTCGGTTTCCTTAATTAATAACAAATATATATATATATAAATCGTTCCTGGAAAGTGCAACACTTTATTCAGACGAGTCCTGGTCTATTAAGGAGAGCTACGCTAGAAATGGATTATTGGAGACGTTCCTGCGGAGCCGATTCAGAAACTTCCAAACAGTGAAATTAGGCAGAGAGTGGAACAAATGGATAGCATGCTCTACACCTTAGAGACTATTAGACTAAAGTGGTTTGGGCATGTTATGAGGATGGAAGAGGAGCGATGGCCAAAAAGTATTTTTGAATGGAACCCGGAGAGAAGACGGAAGAAAGGTCTCCCTAGAAGACGTTGGGTTGAGGGTGTAATGGATGGAATGATGATTAAGGGAATGTGTGAGGGATACTGGTTGGACCAACTAAAAAATGGGACCAACTTATTTTTGGTGAAGATATATTATTGTAAACATCTCTTTAAGTAAAATAAAAAACATAAGTTGTCCTCATAAGACTTCCAAAACCTGAACTGAGATCAAGGAAATGTTTTCAGTAGTCCTGGGAATAAAATTACATGTTTCTTTGTAGATGCCGTCCAAAACACCAAAGATAGGTTAAGATATAAATCAATAAAATATATAATAAAATTGTTTTCACTAAATGGTCTTGTAAGCTATCCAATATCTTGCTGATTTGGGATTTGTAATTTTAACGGATATGACTTTGCCCCAACTGGTATATTAATTCAGAACATTATGTAGCAACTAAAGATTTGCATAAAACCAAGTATTTTTTAATTTTTTTTTTTGTTACTATTTCTTTAAATATTTAAATAATTTGATGACACAGCAGAGTCTTAATAGTTTGAGATGAGCAGAGTACTAACATACAGCCCATGAGGGAACGTATTCTTGACACACACAAATAAATTTTTCAGCATCTATTAAGTCTATATCAAAATTTGACTACACTATAAGGCCCGCCGCGAGTTGAGCCGCAGCTTCGTGACTTGAAGCGCTGTGATTCACAGTGAGTTTCTGTGAAACCCAGAAATGATAGGAACCCCGCATGTTGGACCGCAGTTTAAGGATGAGAAACAGGAGGATGTGGCCAATTTTCCTACTGTTAAAATAAATGCATTCCAAATTATATCCATTTTAGCTAAGCTGACTATGTAGGGCAAATTGTTTAATTACATAAACATGTAATAATATTTAATATGTGCAATTGTAAACTGTTGAATCATTTGAATAAAACTTTTATTATTACATATATTGTGCAATACACAAGCTGCCTTCACAACGCCAACAACACTTCCACCTAAATTTCAAATGGTGCCCGGTCGATTTGTTTCTTTAATATCTCATGTACTTCTTTAAATTTTTCACGGGATAACCGAAAATAGTTGGTAAATTTTTCATTATTTTATTCTTTAGTTAAGGCGAATTCCCTATGAATTTTACTTTTTTTTTAACTTCATAACTATTCCCTCATCCTTAAACTCTTTTTCAGATTCGGATTTTGAACTTAAATCCATCAGTACTAACTCATTCCTTAAGGATGGTAGAAATTTAAGCAAACGATTTCCCTACTTAAGATGCAAAAGGTATCACAAAAGCATTTTCCGTTGGTCTCAACACAACTTACTTTGGGATTGGGTATTTTCGGTGAGAGAAGGATTTGGAGCAACTCTTTCAGGTATGCACAGGCAACTTATAAGATTCATATATTATTGGAATTTCATATACTGTTTTCAGATGATGCAAATGATGCCAGATAAAGCCTATGACCTAGGAGTGTAACCATTGGACAACAGCACAACTGCAAAATTATATGTTTTGAACAAAAAAAGGAGAAGAAAACGAACAGAGATCAGTGAAGAAAGGAAAAATAATCAAATTAATTTTTTTAGGATAACAATCATCAAATACCTATGTACCTTGCTTCGACTTGGGTGAAGTAGGTTCATTAATTCTTTGTTCAAATTGTGGTTCTGGCTGGCTGATCTGTGGAGCTTGCTGCACCAGGGCAGGCTGTTGAGACAGATTAGGGTCAAGCTGAACGGGGTTTCCTATTTTCGTACCTACGTGTGACCCATGCATTATTACTTCAAGGTCTAATATTAGCATTATTCTTCTAAAAAATACAAATAAATAAGCAATACATTTACATCGAATCTAAAATGTAAATATATATCTAACAATTTAAAACCAATCCATAGAATATGACAATATAAACACAAAAAGTACAAAAGTGAGAATCACTTTAAAAAAATGTTTACAAAATAATGAACAAATAGATAAATCTATTAAATTAAAACAATGATACTACTAACTAGGCATGTGAAATATATGTATTTGTATATTTACTCCTAAATCATGTTTCTCCAGGTGCTGATTCGCCCCTTAGCGTGAGCTCTCGATCGCAATTTGCCTCTCTTGTAATTGTTTAATAGAGTTAATTTCTCATTCTCGTTCTTCTCAAATACATGGAAAATTCTTCACTTTTCTTATGTCCCTTCTCCCTACCATCATTCCATTACCCAGCCTCTCACGCAGTGCCCAGAAAGATACATCATTCGTTAAGGTTTGATTTGTGTACTAAAATGCCGAAAATCACTCTTGCAAAGGCAACATATAATTATTAAAAAAAAAAAAGTCTGTGTACACCCATTATTGAAATATTTATTCAAGTTTTTTAATTAAGTAGCTTCGGATTTTTGTTAATGTATGTAATTAAAATGAATATGCCAATGCATACATATCAAACAAATTTTTTTTGTTAGCACAATTTCGGAATCGTAGCAATTTAATAAGAAAATGTATGCCAAAAAAGTCTGTGTACGCAATTCATAGAAAGAAAATATCCAATGAAAATTTGTTAATCCTCTGGAAGATTATTGACATTGTACTCTTCTGACCTATTTTTAATCTTCTAATTTCTGTTGCAATTCAAGGAAGTAAATTAAAAATTATATTTGTTCTTATTATAAAGATTTTCATAGAAAACTAGTCATCATTCTAAGAAAGGTATGGTCTCTGGCAAAATGATTTCCTTGCACGGCAACAGAATTTAGGAGACTAAAATAGCTCAGAAGAGTGCAATTAATCCTCCAGAGGATTAACAAGTTTTCATTGGATATTGAATTTTTTAATCCTCCAAAACACGCTATTCTGTCAATGATTAACGAGAACAGACTTTTTTGGCATACATTTTCTTATTAAATTACTATAATTCCGAAATTATGCCAATAAAAAAAATTGTTTGATGTGTATGAGTTGGCACATTCATTTGAATTACAGGCCTAAACAATATTTCCAAATCAAGCAACTTAATTAGAAAACAAAAATAAGCATTTCAATAGTGGGTGTGCACAGATTTTTTTACTAACTGTATCTTCTTGGAAAGAATTCACGTGAGTTCTCAATGTTTAATATTATGTTTGTTTTGATAAAGTTATATTAACTACTGCAGAGTGTATAGTAAAGCAGGACATGAAGACAGCCAAGTACAAATAAAACAAAGGTAAGAAATTAAAATTGAAAAACCTTTTGTTTCACAAACTAACTGATTGTGAGTCAGAAAATTTTGGTTTCGATCATGATTTACTTCCACCTGACATACCTTTCCAGTTTTCTTTTTCAAAAAGTCTTCTTTCTGTTGTTTTCCTTTTCAACACAATCGGTTGCATAAACTTGACTTTGTTCTCATGTATAAGTATTTATCGCAATTATTAAATTTTTCTATATAATGTAGATAGTTGCATATTTTCGGTATTTTATTGCATATTCCACCGTATATATGTGAATATTTTTCAGTTTTTATAGCAAATAACTTATAGCCCTAGTGCTCACAAACGAAAAATGGCTTGTCCTTTTATATAATATAATCTAATCGTATAGATTTAAACCAACTTAGCACACAAAAAAAATATTTAAATCTATATCAAACATGATATTTTGTTGTTTTTAACATTTAAACTGAAAACTTGTTTTTTCTTTTTTTTTTAATTATTGTCCTTAAATTTGTACCTCTTCTGATCATCTGAAGAAGCTGATTATAGTTTCAAAACAGCACCTCATGAAATGAACAACCAATCCTACCTCTTTAAAAACTTATGATTACTTTCACTGGCATTTAGCCAGAGATATGCCTTAAAGCGAAGTCTGAACACATCAATAGTCGTACTAAACATTAATTTAAAAACCCTCTTATTTGACTGAAATTTACTTCAAAGTAACACATAAACATTTAATACTAAGAAAAGAACATAAATTAAATTATGCACACCATTTCTAAAAATTGACAACCATGAAATAATCAGTCATATAGGGTATAAACAGATAACTTACTTATCACCTTTAACTGGATTTGGAATAATAGTTGTAACATGTTTTGTAATTTTCACAACAGTATTTTCCACTAATTCTCCATTTATTATCATCGGTGCTAGATGAGATCCAGTCACGGCGTAATAATTTAAGTGAACTCCATCAGAAAGTATGACCCTGTATCTAGTGACCCGTGTGTTACTGGGGTTGTTGTTTGGAATTTCATTGCTACCCTATAATGTCAAAACTTCTAGAGAAAGGTTTCTTAAACATAATAAGAAAGAAACAAGAGATAAAAAAATAAGACATACAAGGATTTGTAATATTGGATGAACCACTTCGCCGCCAGTCATTATGGTCTTCAAAAGAAACAAGAACACAAAATATTAATATTTCAAAGTAGTAGGAACATTAATCACAATAGTACCCCCTTACCTGGATGGCACCTTCCGTTAACTCGTAGGACATCTTTAAGTGCAATAACACAAGATGTCACACAAAGCCGGCTTAGAGTATTGATACCTAAAACATAAACCACTAATTGATTTTACAAAATCTAACATTTGTGTCTTTTCTAAAACAAAGTTTAAAAGAGGTATTAGAAGATATGTATAATATTGCTTATCCTTAGCTTGAGGGCCCATTTTATTTATTGGGATTATTTTTTTCTGTTTGGCAATACACCTGCGAAGATGGCAACGTTCACAAATGGTGAGTACGCTGACATACATTTTTTTGTATGGTTTTTGTAATGGAAACGCGAGTGCAGCGCGGCGGGAGTACCAACTTAGGTTTCCAGATAGGCGCCTCCCCTCTACGATAGTGTTTTCACGAACTCATCAACGTTTATCTGAAACAGGTTCCGTTCATAAGTTACGTCAAGAAGTTCCTCATGATGTTGAACTCGAAGAGGAAATTATTGATATAGTAAATGAAAATCCCAGTGTTTCATCAAGAGACTTGGCCCGTGAAATTGGTATCTCCCAAAGGTCAGTTATCAACATTTTGCACCGAGAACATTTTCACCCATATCATTTCACACAAGTACAAGGGCTAGAACCTAATGATCATGTACATAGAATACAATTTTGCCGCTGGCTTTTAAATAAGAATATTGATCCCCTTTCAGAGATAAGACAATGCAAATAAAACAAATACCATGCGAGGGAGTTAGATAATAGTTATGGATCAAAATTCCGGGATTATAAAAAAATCTCGGATTTGCTCACATTATTCATAAGAAAATATCAAATGGTAGAAGAAGGTTACACAAGTGTCGTACACTACTAGCGGATCGGAGAAGACTTCCGGAAGCGATAAGTTAGGTTGATTAGATTAAGACAACCCACTCTACGACACACTGTGGTTCAGAAGTGGACCATACTATTAATCATATAATATTATTAGCGATATATCGGTCGATATTTTTTTAACTTAACTGGGATCCACAAGTCGCACCACATATTTATAGCTTTTTGAAGAAAAATTTTATTGAAAACAAAAATGGCTTAACTAAAATATATTTTTAATATGTTGTTAGGATTCATAAGGATAGTTAGAATTCAAGTTTGCAAACCTCAAAACCAGGTGGGCTTTTCGTAGTACTCGATAAACCGAGGAATTTTAGCACTATTTCCGTTTTTCATTCATATCTCTCAAATATGTAAATTTGCTTAACATAGCATTTACAGTATTAAAAAGCAGTAAATTTGTGAAAATTTAATTCTAACCGCTTAGATAATTTAGTTCTGCAAAAAATGGTGATTTTTTACAATATTTTAAATTTTTCCGATGAGTCAAGTTCTCGGCCGAATTCTGACAAAAGTACTAGTTTCACAAAAGCTTCTTAAAGAAGTTAAAGGAAATATAATTAGCTTTAATTTGATAACTAAACTGTATCTGCAGACCAAACGTTTTTTTTAGAAATGGGATATGATCAGAAAATCGGATTTGAGGAAAAACATTGCATTGCCGGTTTTAAAAGTTTGTTTGTTTATTTCGTTTAACGTTACTTTATGCTGCTATGGCTAATCGAACGATGCTACGGTGGGAGTCCTAAATTTTGCCTATCCAGGTATAATTAGGATAGGGATCTTTAACGAGTACCTGACATCGCACAGGCGGGACCCCCATTTTACGTCCCTTCCGAAGGACGGCATAGCTAAGGAACTTTTATTCCCTTTAAAAAATCCTAAGGTCATCTGCCGGGCTGCGAACCGGCGATCTTGGTTTTAGTAGGCTGCTATGCTAACCACTACACCACAGGTGACCCCTGGTTTTAAAAGTGAGTGAGAGAATTGGCAGGAATCTACCTGCTTCTTTTTCAATTTAAAAGCATGTACACGTATCTATTGCTGTATTTAAAAACATGTATTTTAGACTGGTATCCAGAGGATGCTGTAAAAAAAACAAAAAACGATATCAACTACACTCCTGCGCCTCACAACTTTTTCGTAAACATCATCAAAGTGCCACAAGAGAAGCTGCTGTCCGATGAGACCAACAAACGCAGTCTGATAACATTATTTTGTTCTGAGTTCTAGAGGCTGGACATCCAAGTAGTCCAGGCAGGAGAAGACATCGATGCAAACATTGTGTGGTCGAAGAGCTATCTGTGATCCACCTCTGCCACCTTTTATTGTTTTTACTCGTTTTCAAGTCATTGAGGAGGACCAGGAAGTCCAAGTCCTCAACTAAAGTAAAGACATTACCGTGGTCTCCGCTCTTTTACAGATCTGCCCTCACAATGTCCGCATCGGCGTCTTCTTAGGATTAAGTTAGGGTTAGGATTAAATTGTCACAATTTTAGGGCTATTTAATATTGTAAATATGTTATGCAAAGCAAATTTACATATTTTACGATACATAAGCGAAAAAAAATTAAAATAGGGATAAAATTTTCCGTGGTTTCGAAAACTACAAATCGCACCAGGCATTGAGGGATTGAGGGATCACTAACATGTATTTTAACTACCCTTATAGGTCCTGACAACATATTAAAAACGGTAGATACATGCGCTTTTGCGAACTTCGATGTATAAAAAATATGTATATAAATGAATAAGCTTCGATGTATGACTGGGCTATGATCTATTGTTTTTCCCAGTTTAGGAGAAATTGAGTGTTATCCTTCCGTAACGGGAATATACGCCTTTAACAGGAGCTGGAACAAAATCATAACACTTAACACCAGCCGAGTGCCCATCCACACATTCGGCAATCTTTGACGACATATCTGTTTCGTGTTGCGTGTTATGACCACAGAATACAGAATATAGTAGAAGCGGCAGAGACACTAAAGCCGTACGGTCCCCGTGGCTCCAGTTCAGCCGGCTCTCCCCCCACCACCTCCACCCCGGGCAGCTCCACCTCAGACTTATTTACAACTTTATAATCTAATATTTAGGCTTAAACTCTTACCAATTTTATTGGATTCCATCTTATTGTTCAGAAATGTATCACGTTCATGCATAGATAGGTAGTTAAGCAACGAAAATAAAACAAAATATTACCAAAAGAAAATTTGTTAATTGAAATTAAAAACAAAAGAAAACTGAAAAACTTTATTTTACAAATAATTTTTTTATTACTGGCCTTTAAAAAGGACTAATTTATAACATTTTGATCCTATTTCATTTTTATGTATATTATCATTGATGTTTTTCAAATAATGGAGGATTCGGACTTTAAAAAATATCATTCCGATCGATCTGATCAATAACGAGTAATGAGAGTCATCTTCTAAAAAATGTGGAGATCTAGAAAAAAGGTTTTTCCCAAGGCATTGTTTTAGAATCAATGAAAGCAAATTTTCTATTCTCCATTTGATTAATTTATTCTGTTTTTCCGCGACTTTCATTATTTGTTCACAAATTTCACAGATATTCACGACATCATTATCTGGAATTATAAATCCACCTCAATCCTTCACTGTAATTAATCCTCTTGCCTCTTTATCGAATGTACCTTCCATAGCTTCTAGGCAAAGTTCACATTTCAATAATGAATTCAACCTAGCAACAATGAAACCTAGAACAAATAAAAATATATAGGGATATCATGAGCTATCAAGAAATGGCAATTTAAAAATTCAATGAGAGGAATCAGATGTTAGACAATCGTTTTACCAGATATATATTGTACTATATCCTTAGTAACTTTGTTGAGGCATGTATCATCGACGTGTATATACTCGGGGATATTATTCAGATCCAGCTCTGAAGGGATAGTTAAACTGCTAGCCATGTCAAGGTCCAAATCCTCAAAAAAATTAAATAATATACCTGAGTTAAAAGTTTAATAAAATAAAATGTAATAGCCGTACCAGTATCATCTTCATCCAGCATCCTGTTTCTCGTCGATGTTAAATTTATAGTTTTAATTGGGCATGATTATACCCCTGCCCCGACTCCCAAAATATTTATTTGGTCTAGCTTGTAGCCGATGTTTCGTGGAGTTGTTTATGTACTAAAATGGCTCGAAAAGCGAACACAAACTCCCTGCTGCTAGGATTATTATTTCTTCCTCCTCTGGCGCGAATATAAGAAAAAAATCTCTCAAGATGGTCTTGCGAGATTTTATATGTATTGCAAGTATTTCAACATTTGTTTTTCCTCAACGTATGTTTTATAAAAAGTGTTCGTGCTTTCCATGCGTACCAGAAATCCTTGAAATCCAAGTTTACGTTTTGAAACAAGCACAGACGTTCCATTTATGCATTTTAAATTGCTTATATATTTCTTTGCTTCTTCAAAAAAATATCTCACGTTTTGTATATTATGTGGGTTTAAAGCTTGTTTGAATCATTGTACGTTTTGACTCCTGGAATTTAGAATATCAAATAGTTTATTAATAAGATTTACAAAGCGAATGGTGCCCTCACACCCATCAAATCCTTTTATATTATTATCGAGGCAATACTGAGGTGCATAACCCACGGAATCACTGAAAAGCTGGGATGCTAGCTTAACTTTCATTTTTTGGTTTTTGTAAAATACATGAGAGTAAAATACGGAGATTCTGTATTCTGTGGTTATATAACTGGTGAATGCAGCTTTTGAGCGAAAAAAAAAAGTTTGGTCCAGAGGGAAATATTAATAGAAAAGGCTTGGTCGTCAAAGTGTTAACTGAAGGGAAGCTAAGGAGAAAATAAAAGTTAAAATTGTAACTGTTTACCTTTTAAAAATTTATTCAAATCTAAAACTATATTATTATTGTAAAACGTCACTTGGTTTTACGGAACTTTTTTGGTTGATTGTTAATTTATTTTAATTTTAAACATATTTTTACTGGTTAATGTCATAAAGAAATAAAACTTCCATATTGTTATATTGTACTATTGCTACAATAGGGGACATTGTTACAATCATAGAATACAGAATATACAGAATAACTTGAGGTACGCATGCTGGTATATTCAATCCTAATTGAATAAACAGAATATTCTGTATTCTGTGGTTACAATACCTACCATTATTAATATAGGGGACTTTAACAATAAAGTAAATAAACATATTTTAAATGTGGCAAAAGGGAAGGAAGATTCGTTTCTCAATTTATTAAAAAACTAAACTGTGTACTTTGAAAAACCGATGAAGTGTTATTGAAATCTTTGTTGGACTCCTTCGTAGAACATCCAAACGCGGCACAACACGGTATTTTCTTATTCAACTGATAAAAAAAAATACACACAACAGAGACCTAACAATTAGCAATTGTTCCAAAAAAACACGGGAAAAACAGTGGTACTGATAGGGATAGCCGGGGTTGAGGTAGTGGGGATAGCGCTCCTTGCCGGGAGCCATCTCCCCCCACCTACCCACCGCTTCTATTATATTCTGTATTCTGTGGTTATGACATAATAGGGAAGGTCTAAACCGATATTTTTCAGTAACAGGGACAACCGATACTGGTCCAAAAAAATACCTGTTACAAATACCTGTTACAAAATACCTGTTACTTGTTTCAAGGTCAGCGTCTCTCCATACTCGTACTCGTTTACCCTGTTATACTGATATTCTAGCATACCTATTACTCGCCTATCTGTTACCTATTCAATATCGGCTCTAATCAAAAGTTTTCATTTTCAACTACCTTTTTAAACGGTTCACTACATGAACATACATGTGATTAAGGCCTGAAGTTGTATCATGACAAAAAATGTGCAATTAATGAATTACCATATAATATAATTGTTAATAAAGTGAATAAATATGCATCTTTTATTTTTAAGATAATCAATTGTTATTCCAAAATTTATTATTTAAAGAATTTCTTACAACATAACATTCGCCTTAAACATCTTGTGAAATTAGCAATAGGTGTGGATAATCTTTTTAATAACAGTTTCCTTTGTGCCACTAATAATAATGCTTTCATCAATAATATGTATTAACAAATCATCAAATTAGAAATAAAACAAACTTTTTGGATGAAAAATCTGGATTCATGACGAAATAAGAAAAGAATAATATAGCACCTAACACTTTCACCACACTGGTAGCTCATGGACTAATAAAATTACACAAAGCTAACCATAATTTAAGATTGTAATAAATGGAAAATATGGCCCTGTAGAAAAACTATCTATTTTAATAAAACATAATTACATTTCAACAATAATAACAACTATGATGCAAAAAATTCAATAGATTTAAAGAAACATTTATCTATATTAAAACCGGATGATTTAATCAATCACACACTAATTAGGAATTAATTATTAATTAGGATGAATTAAACACACACTTGATGCAAAAAATTTATTCTGATAGATACTTGTTTAAAAGTCATCAATGAAAAATGGAATGATATTGAACCATATAACACAATAAAAAACAAAAAACTATACATAGAAGAACTAAAATTATGTTAACATAATAATTATTTCATGTAAAATGAACAATTTTACAGGCAATTAGATGGAGTACCAATGGGCTCTAACCTTAGTGTAAATTTCAGTGGAAAATGGTTGAACTATCTAATCGATGAATGTTTAAATAAACTAAATAATAAACCATTAGAATTACATAAATATATTGATGATTTATTCATTATAATTAAAAAGGATCAAATCGATAATCTATTACATACATATAATGAATTCAATAACAAAATAGAATTTACCCTGGAAAAATCTATAAAGAACAATAAGCTTTTTAGATATGACTATTATTTTGGATAATAACCAAATCAAAACAAAATGGTTCAAAAAGACAACAAAAACCAATAGATAACTAAATTACTACAGCAAACACCATAAATACTGTAATATTCATATCAATAGCCATAACAGACATAGAATATATCAAAGAAATTTAAAAAAATATATATATACAAAATACTGGAAGACAATTTCATACCAAAACGTATAATTAACAAATATTGGTATTAGAACTTAAATACAAAAAATATAAAAGAGGATAAAATAAATATAAACCATTTAGCCACACCATCCAGGGATAATTTAAAAGACAATAAACAAACAAAAGGTAGAAACACTCAAAAGAAAATAACCGATTCCTAAATCAATAAAAATAACAAAAAATACAATAGAACATTTAAGGAATAATATAGATTCAATAGACAATACAAATAATACACCAACATTAAATAATAATAAAAATAATCTGAATTTTTTCAATATTATATTCTTTGACCAAATCAAAATGATTGTAGATGACACAGAATGGTAATTTATATATATATATATATATATATATATATATATATATATATATATATATATATATATATATATATAAATAAATAAATGTTACTTATATATATATATATATATATATATATATATATATATATATATATGTTTTTTGGGGCTAAAAAATGTGGCATGGGCCATGAAAAGTTGCCCAAATAAAAGGCATTATGTAACATAGTTATTTAAATATAATTGTGATGGGAAATAATATTGCTAATTAATATTCCTTATACACTTAAATCTCCTTAGGTTATATAAAATATATAATTATTTAAGATGTTAGATGTTTTATTACAGCATACATATTTTTTATGATTTATGACCCATAAAAATAATATAATTATTTATGTATAGATTTCATATTTGAGTGTATTTTAATGATAATTAAAATTAACAATAATAAAATACAAAATAATGTAAGAGTGTCTAATACAATGAAGACCGGCTGACATTTTACCAGAAAATACTCGTATGAGAGTTGAAGTAAAAATACTGGTTTAGG
The DNA here is from genome assembly GCA_003667255.2 of Euschistus heros. Taxonomy (NCBI): domain Eukaryota; kingdom Metazoa; phylum Arthropoda; class Insecta; order Hemiptera; family Pentatomidae; genus Euschistus; species Euschistus heros. Next base: position 136,914 of record RCWM02000931.1, on the reverse strand, counting down.
TAAACGAGTATCTGGTAACAGGTAGAGAGGACAAGAAAAAATACTAGCCTGGGACAGTACGCAGTACGAAGGTAACAGGTATGAATGTTGTTCCCAGTACTGAAGTGGGGACACAAGTATCTCGTCCCTGTTACTTCTGAATATCGGTAACAGGGACGCGGTTCAGTCAGCCCATACCTGTTACAAAATAACAGGTCCAGTATTTCTGAACCAACACTATGACATAACACGAATGTGTGGAGCCGGCTTTAAATAAAAGGACAAGCCATTTTTCGTTTGTGATAACTAACAACAGAAACTATTGAACCAATCTGTACCAAATCTTAAGTAGATCATCTTCATAGTTCACGGAAGGTATTACAATAATCAAATTAAAAATTCGATAAATATGTGGATTCTAGTGAAGGTTGAAAATCAACCTATATATATATAGTAAATATTGCCTGCCCATCTGGATTAGCAACATATTCATTAAAATTTAATACTTTTAAAAATTATGCTTTCAAGTACTCTTCTACCTTCTAATCAGTGCAGCGGTAACAGGTTAAAATTACAGGTACGGGTGGAAATATCATTTAGGTTATAATTCTCACAGGAGCTTCGACTAGAATCTCTAATCTCCTATTTCAATTCAAATTATTAAAATTTCCAATTATAGTTTTTTTCGATATTAAATTAACAAATCGTAAGGCAAGACTTACAAAAAATTTGTAGTGGATCATCGGACTCGCTGATTCTCACAAACGGTTTTAATAGTAAGTAGGACTCCAAAAATCGAAACCATACAAATCAAATCATCCTCATAACATCTATTTAAAAATATAAATATAAAAATTAATTTATATTTTCCTTATTGCATGCATCCTACAATACAATATTTTTATTGATAAACTAGCATAAGTAGGCTTCGCCCGCTATCATAAGTAACTTCATTGCGAACCACATATTTGTCGCTTTTTTAATAACAAATTAGATGAAAATTAGCAGATTTTATTATTCCTTAACCTTCCTTGAATAATGAAGATGATGTGGATAACATTTGGTACGGATATGTTATGTTTGTTTTGGTGGTTAGTGATATCAGACGAAAAATGGCTTGTCCTTTTATATATCAGCATAGATTTTTTTTTTTTTTTAAATTATTTATTGAAATTTACAACTGTATATACAAAAGATAAAATAAATCAAGTAAATATGATGAAATTGATAAAAATGACGCGCAACTTGTTTTTAAAGCAACTGCCCATTGGTAGCACTTAAAGTTCTACATGATGAAGCACTATATTAGAAGGCCATCTTTTTTTCAGGCGTCTCGTAGGGTTACCTGGAATGGTAGTCCAGGAAAATAAGGCTCCAAAAGGCCGTTTTCAAGAAAAAACTGCGGAACTTTTATTCTCATCGGATCTTTATGTTTTTTGGGGTGCTGAATCCGAATCTGAAGTTTGCTACCATGGCAACCATCGGCTTCATATTCAAAATCGCAAAAGACCGCCAAAAAAAAAACGTTATTTTTGTTTTTTTATCTATAACACGATAACGAAGCTTTTTTCTAAGAAAGTCTTCAAATATTAATTGTACCTGGAACTAGTACCTACATAATAAAAAAAAGAAATCCGAAATCGGACCATTTTTTGCGAAGTTACGTAATTAGGAAAAAATGGGGAAATTGGCCTACTTGCCGTCAGCCCCACAGCCCCGCGAAAACACGTTTGTCGTACTCTTTTGGCTATAACTCTGAAACTATTTGTCCGATACAACATTACTTTTTTTTCATCTTAAAGCTGATTAAATTTACTATAAGAATCTATAAATGAAGTTTTAATCAAACCCCGTAAAATGTACATGCCAGCCCGCTAATAAAAACGTACTGTTGTACAATCCAAGTGTTTTTTGGCACATTTGTAAATCCTTTAAACCACCCAAGCTAGCACGCTAAATATGTATGTTTTGGCAAAATATGTAAACTATGACATGTTCAGTAGACTGGTGTGGGTATTTCATGGTGTTAATTATAAGTTACATATAAAAGTTATAATAGTAAATTTAACCAGCTTTATGATAAAAATATTAAATTTTGGATCGGACAAATGGTTTTGGAGTTATAGCGAATAATGTGCCAAAAAAAAATGTGTTTTACAAAAGTACGTGATTTTCAGCGCGACAGCTTTTGTATTTCAAGAATTGTGATACAACTTTCATATATAGGATCTAATTGTAAATTTAACCACCTTTCTGATAGAAAAAAAAACATTTTGAATCGGACAAATACTTTCGGAGTTATAATGAAAAATGTGCCGATAACCATGGATTTAACAACAATACGGGTTTTTAGGCGTCTGGGATGCATATTTTAAGGGACTTGATTATAACTTCATATATACATTCCAATAGTAAATTTAACAAGCTTTTAGATGAAAAAAAGTAATTGTAGATCAGACAAATATTTTTGTAGTTATAATGAAAAATGTACTAAAAAAACTTGGATTTCACAAAAGTATGGTATGGGTTTTTAGCGTACTAGTATGTGTTTTTGGCCACTTAATCTCTTTAACTCTAAAAATATAGGTCCAATCCAAATTCTTTTATTCATATTAATGCTAGTTAAATTTATTATCAGATCCTATGTATAAAATCGTTCATGAAATTATTTCCGTACAATGTCCAGTAAAATAAAAGGCCGTTTTCAGGAATGTAGTATATAATAAATACGATAATATGCATGTTAAAAATATTTTATAAACTCACCTATTGGTATTTTTCAAAGACTCTCTTTCTCGAATCTCAACGAAAAATCAAATCTAGTTGCTATAGAAATGACTGTATAATTGATCACTTTTGATCACGCCGAACGTCAGTGAAGATTTTCTGACACCACTCTCTCAGGTACAGCTGGCACAAGGAGTTGGTAGTAATGAATAAAAACTGATCTTTAGTTCATGTTTATTATAATAACATAACATATATTTTATTATAATAACATCACTAACAACTAACACTGGGCTAATCATTTAGCCTGGGGTTTTTTTAGTACATTTTTCATTATAACTACAAAAATATTTGTCTGATCTACAATTACTTTTTTTCATCTAAAAGCTTGTTAAATTTACTATTGGAATGTATATATGAAGTTTAATCAAGTCCCTTAATATGCACCCCAGACGCCTAAAAACCCGTATTGTTGTTAAATCCATGGTTATCGGCACATTTTTCATTATAACTCCGAAAGTATTTGTCCGATTCAAAATGTTTTTTTTTCTATCAGAAAGGTGGTTAAATTTACAATTAGATCCTATATATGAAAGTTGTATCACAATTCTTGAAATACAAAAGCTGTCGCGCTGAAAATCACGTACTTTTGTTAAACACATTTGTTTTGGCACATTATTCACTATAACTCCAAAACCATTTGTCCGATCCAAAATTTAATATTTTTATCATAAAGCTGACTAAATTTACTATTATAAATTTTATATGTAACTTATAATTAACACCATGAAATACCCACACCAGTCTACTGAACATGTCGTAGTTTACATATTTTGCCAAAACATACATATTTAGCGTGCTAGCTTGGGTGGTTTAAAGGATTTAATATAATTTACGTATATAGCATCTGATAGCAAATTTAATCAGCTTTGCGATAGAAAAAAGGAATTTGGGATCGAATAATTATTAGAGCAGTTAGAGCGACAAATGTGCCAAAAAACACTTGGATTATACAACAGTACGTTTTTATTAGCGGGCTGGCATGTAAATTTTACGGAGTTTGATTAAAACTTCATTTATAGATTCTTATAGTAAATTTAATCAGCTTTAAGATGAAAAAAAGTAATGTTGTATTGGACAAATAGTTTCAGAGTTATAGCCAAAAGAGTACGACAAACGTGTTTTCGCGGGCTGTGGGGCTGACGGCAAGTAGGCCAATTTCCCCATTTTTTCCCAATTACGTAACTTCGCGAAAAATGGTCCGATTTCGGATTTCTTTTTTTTATTATGTAGGTACTAGTTCCAGGTACAATTAATATTTGAAGACTTTCTTAGAAAAAAGCTTCGTTATCGTGTTATAGATAAAAAAACAAAAATAACCTTTTTTTTTTTTGGCGGTCTTTTTGCGTTTTTGAATATGAAGCCGATGGTTGCCGTGGTAGCAAACTTCAGATTCGGATTCAGCACCCCAAAAAACATAAAGATCCGTTGAGAATAAAAGTTCCGCAGTTTTTTCTTCGGTAAACCCTTATTTTACTGTACTATGGAATGAGAAGCAAGTTGTGGTACTAATGGATTTGAATGGTTACTAATGTTGCTGTGTATGTTGCTGGTAGGAGTTTGCTGTGAAAGGATTGATATCTGGTTTGAGCTAAGTCAGAAACATAAGGTATATTAAGATCTTTGCGGATAAGTTTGTTTGTGACGAAGTAAGGAGCATTTAGGATTTTTCTAAGGATTTTGGATTGTAAGGATTGGATACGAGATGAATTGGATGGTTTAGTGGAGCCCCAAAGCTCAACTCCGTATGTTCAAATTGGTCTAATTATAGTCATGTAAATGACTCTTTTTTAATTAATTGGAAGGTTGGAGCGTTTGTCAAGTAAATGTTGAAGTAGTCGATAGCGACGGGCAGTTTCTTGTCGTTTTAGTCTTGTATGTGGATTCCAAGTAAGACGTTTGTCCAGTTGGAGTCCTAGGTAGCGGATCTGTTCAACGGGGATTAGTGGAACATCGTTAAAGGATATAGTAGGACAGGAAGTCGTGGGTTTACGACGGGGGGTGATGGTTATTTGATGGGATTTATTTGGATTTATTTTGATTCTCCATTTTTGACACCATTCTTGATCACGTAGATATAGATAAAAAAAAACATATATTAAAAATTACTTTAATTATTAGTTAAAAAAAAAACATTTTTGATCTAAGAAGGGAACGATTGCAGTGGTAACTCACAAATTTGAAAGCCGATTTTGTGTGGGTAGTAGGGCCTATAATAGTGCAAAACTAGAGTTATAGCTGCCAATGGGCATTAGGAGCCGGGTAAAAAAATAATATATGAAAATCACGTTTTATTTTTTTTCTCAGCTCTCAGTCAAGATAGAGAAATGATTCTTTCAAGTTTAATTGCAGTTATGTCAGGTATTTGATATAAAAATACTTTCTGAATTGATTCTTGTTTTAATAAATATTTTTTAAATATATTTTTATTTTTGAAGAGAAAAGATTTGACCCCAGTTGGGATTCGAACCCAAGTCTCCACCTCTCTAGCGTGGCGCCTTATCCACTAGGCCACCGGGCTCGTATCCGAACCAGGATAATATTTAAATTTTTAAAAAATATTAAAAAATTAAATATTTAAAAAATATTTATTAAAACAAGAATCAATTCATAATTTAATATATATATAGGACAGCTCGTCAATAGATCCAATTAAAGTAATGTTCAAATTGAACATTCATCCCCGAATTGTACATCGCAATTGCGAGTGCCCGGGGGTATGGATCAGTGAAGAGAAAAGATTTCCCTGGTTCGGATACGAGCCCGGTGGCCTAGTGGATAAGGCGCCACGCTAGAGAGGTGGAGACTTGGGTTCGAATCCCAACTGGGGTCAAATCTTTTCTCTTCAAAAATAAAAATATATTTAAAAATACTTTCGTTATGCTCAAGACAACACCCAGGTTTAGGGTCCTCAAAAACTCTTAAAAAAAATGACAAAATTACAAGGAAATCCGCTGTAAATTAGTGGAAACTTTTTTTCATGAACAACTGACCTCAAATCTCGATTTAACGCACCATAAAACTCTTATATGTGAAATTTTATCAAAATCAAAATATACTGATTTCGAGGACTTTCGAGGAAGTTAAAATTTTCAAGTTGAGATTTCATCAACATTTTCTACCGGCCATAAAAACTGCTTTGTTCAACGGATTACAACAATAATAGCATCACTAGAATCAGCATACATTCTGCTTTTTATCCATGCATATAACATTGGATTTACTCCTGATTTTAGTGGACAAAAACTGATGTGAATGAAAAAATCCAAGGTCAGTTATAACTTGAGATATTTCAATAAGGGAAAATCCTGCGACCTCCAGATTTGGGCTAAACGATGCAGTTTTAAGGCTTCTAGATGACTCTAAAATTTTGTCTTAATCGGTTGCGAAATATGTGAGATGGCGCAAATTATTTATATTTTTTTCAGAAATTGACAGCCCCTTGCCTTGCCTTCTAAAATACTACAAAATTTTAAAGGTAAAAAAAAATTATTTTTGATTTCGACAAAATTAAGTTTTTACATATTTTTTGAGGTCAGGAATCAGGAAATAATGTCAGTTTTTAGTTTTAAAATTTTCTTCACCTATATTTTATAAATAAGACGTTTTAAAATGATATTTTTCTATTATTATTTTAATTTTTACACAATAAATTTCAAATAAGACCATTTAAAAAAAATATACATTTTTTTTTAACCATGACCTTATTAATTTTAGATTATTCGTCATTCTTAGGTTTTCTATGCAATTTGAAATAAAAATATGTCATTTTAAAACGTGTTATTTATATAATATAGGTGAGGAAAATTTTTAAACCGAAAACTGTAATTATTTCCAGATTCCTCATCTCAAAAAACATGTAGAAACTTAATTTTGTCGAAATCAAAAATAATTTTTTTTACCTTTAAAATTTTGTAGGATTTTAAGGGGGAAAAAATTTAAACAATTTCGGAAAAAATTTTGTGCTCTAGCTTTGTAATTTTTAATACAACTTTCTGATACATTTTACAGGTATTTTCTAATTCTAAATTCTAGACTAATTTTTCAGTTGAGTTCCTTAATGACTTGTTACTTAAAGTGATTTTTTTCCTCGATAGGTTAAGGTTCTTAGGTGGGTAGGAGTAACTGTTATGTCTCGATTTATCTCAGTCAAGTTTAGGCAAAATGTTACCAATTAAGTATTTTATAACTAAATTAAATAATCACTACAAACGTGAGTGTAATCTATAAACTCTTTCGACTTGAAATAAAAACCTGTCACTTGGATGTTACCCCAAATGTGAACTTAATTTGAGCAATTTGTTACCTAAAATGAGACCATTTCTTACCCTTGAAAATAATAAGTAATATTTAATCTTAAAGTAATTTTAAAAAATTTTCACTTATTCGTAGTTTATTGAATTTTTAAACACCTGAACTCGTTGGCCAAACCTCGTCAACATAGGCGTGAGCAAGGAGGGTGCCAGGGGGCACAGGCATCCCCTAAAGAACTAAACACAGGCACTCCATAGAACCTCTCACTAAATTGAAACATACGATTAAAATCTGAAATAAACTTAATTGAATAGAATAAAATTAAACTAAATAAAATAAACGAATATGTAAATGAAAACTAAAATAATTGAGATGAAAAACTTTTAAAATTCGTAGAACGATGAATATTGTAGAAGCGGCAATGGGGAAAACCCGATGGCGTAGCTCCCGTCCATACGAGGGTTATTGTTATTCAGCATGCATATTAATTGCCAGTCTACTATCTATGATTTAACTTAAGTATTCAAAAGATTCTACCCATTGTGAATAGATTAAACTTAGCAATTCATTTTAGTGTATGCCTGTCAACTACTAAAAATTGGCATCCAGGGCGTGTCAACTACTAATGCATAAAAGTTATTTGGAAAATTAAAACTTTTTCAACTATCAGTCAATACTATTTCAGATTTTAAAAATGAAGAAAAGGAACGTAATTCGCGCGTTTTTTTTTTTTTTTTTTTTTTTTTTTTTTTTTTTTTTTTTTTTTTTTTTTTTTTTTTTTTTTTTTTTTTTTTTTTTTTTTTTTTTTTTTTTTTTTTTTTTTTTTTTTTTTTTGTGGTGGGGAGAGAAATAAATTTGTCACATGATCAAGAATAAATCAAAAGAGAGAAAATATTCCAAAAAACGTGTTATCGTTTTAAAAGTGTCAACTACCAGTGCACAACCCTAAAGAAAGCGAAAAAAAGAGAAATGTTCTAGCAGCTGACAGAGATGTCAAGCACTAAACAACAGGTTTTAAACATGTTTCAGTAGTTAATACCCTCTAAAATCTTATTAATTTAATACACCCAGTAAAAATACCTAAAATTCTAAAATATTATTTATAAGTTGGACAAAAATAAACATTTGATAGAGAAAAGAAAGAATGCATACCAGGGCGTCCTTAACCGATGCACTATCATACAGGAGTTAGGCAACTGCAGTTGAGATCAGTGCTGCCGATGCCCACAACCCAAAATACCCGCCACCAAGCATAAAAATTCCCGTTTTTACCAAGGAATACCCACCAATGCTTGAAGTAATACTCTTTTTGGGGTATTATCTTTACTAACCATCTCAACTTCTTTCTTAACCTTTTTTAATTAATCAACCTTTTAATATTTACCTACATCATGTTTTTCTAACTGACGTTTTGCTGGGTGACTAAAAGAAAAAGAATGTGTAAAGGTACACAGTATAATATTAGGAATTAGTAATAAAACAATTAGTAGGTAAAAATTTTTATATTTTAATAACAACTAATTTATTTAATTCAGACTTTTATTCTTTTATTTATTATTTATCACAAACTGGCACGCATAATGACGAATAAGAGGCAGACTAGTAAATATATCTATATCTATCTCTCTCTCTCTCTCTATATATATATATATATATATATATATATATATATATATATATATATATATATATATATATATATATTTTAAATAAACTAAAATTAAATTATTTGTATTAAAAAAACATCTAAATAAAATTATTTTTTATTTAACTATTTTTATTATAAGGTTTTTTTTATTGACACTATGTATGCATTAGGTTTGATGATCGGTGTACCCGTGAGGAAAGAAAAGCAAAAGATCTTACAGCAGTTATAAATGAAGCATGGTCTGAATTCATTACCAAATCAACGATTATATAGCATTGGCCAAAATGCTTGTGTGGATGAAATGCTGGTACCTTTTCGAGATAGGTGTAAATTTCGCGTTTATATGCCTAAAGAACCGGCAAAATTTGGTTTATAAGTTTTATGCCTTACTGATGCACGGAACTCCTGTACATGGAAATATACAATGGATATTTGTGCGGAGGCAAAAATTCTGATGGTATTGGCTTATCACAAGAAGAAAAAAACTTGGAATCCCAACACAATCTGTTATCCGCTTTGCTGAGCCCTTAAAAAAACCCAACAGAAATATCACAAGAGGAAATGGAAAAAACACGGTTAACAGTTCGGTACCCTTAGAGCTAAAAATTCAGAAATTCCCAAAGATTTTTTAGGAGACAGAAGAAGAGAATCTGGTAGTAGTATTTTCGGTTTTACAAATACTACGACAAATGTTTCCTACGTGCCTAAAAAAAACAAAAAAGAGGGACGTCATTCTTCTAAGCTCTTTCCATCATGACATTAAATGTGATGAGGTTTCAGGAAAGTCTGATATGATAATAGATTACAATTCCTTCAAAGGAGTAGTCTAGACAAAAATTGCTCCAATTATTCATGTAATAGACGAACCCGACGATGGACGTTAGTCTTATTTTTTGCCTTGTTGGATATAAGTGCAAATAATGCTTTTATATTATTCATGGACAGCAAAGAAAGGGTTCCAATGAATAGGTTTTATTTCATAAAGACCCTTGGAACATCCCTGTTAGAAGGACATATGTCAAGACGAGTGGACAATCCAAGAATTCCCAGAAACCTAAGATTCAAAACTCAAAATATATAAGGAAAAAGGAATAATGATGAAAACGGAAATCTGAATGAGGCTGTTCTGAAGAATAAGGAGAGATCTTATATTTGTCCAAGGACTAAGGACTGGAAAACATCCATGGTGTGTATAAATTTTAACATAAAATTTTTTGATATCAATGTTCAGCTCTGTGTTAAAACTGTGCCTACCTATACACCTTATACCTGCACATTTCTTATGAAATTCATTTTTTTTTGTTTTATCTATATTTTCTGTTTGTATATACATTGAGAAATAAGATATTACCTTTTTTTTCTCTAATTTATTTAGCTTTTGGTTATAATTTTTATCTAATTATGAAAATGTACTAATCAATTTCAGTTGTTAAACATTTCTTTATTAAAAACGTTTTGTATTAGTATTATAGAAAGATAGCTAAAATATGACCTAATCAGTTAAGGAAGCAAAAATACCCGTAAATTACCCGTTTTTTGGTGATACCCGTTATATTCCCGCCGACGCCAAACATTTCCCGATTTCGGGAAAAAAATACCCGCATTGGCAGCACTGGTTGTGATGACAAATTTGGCCTTGAACAGTTTTCCCGCCCAAGAAGTCATAGCTGCCATTCCATGTACGCAGAAACAATTGAAATACCCGCCACAATTTAAAACGAAACGAAATTTATTGGTAATAAATCCTAACAGTCTAGTGCACTACTAGACAAATAGACTAGTGCACTTACCTTAACTGAAGGAAATTCAATAATACTGCGTGTAAAACGAAGTGGATTTTTGTACTTTCAATGAAAAAAAAAATAATTTGGGTTTTCAGAGTTGCTAAACCAATGACATAATTTTTTTTTTTTTTTTTTGAATTTACTTCAATCGAAGATGTTTGTAATTATCTCACGTAAGATGAAGTTAACCTTTTATACTACTCAAAAATTTCGTATTTTTATTTTAATGACCGGGTTCCTAAAAACAAAAATATCCTTAATTTATTTCCTGCTAGGCGCTCTACTATGTGGAACCTTATTGAACTAATAAATGGGAGAGAAGACATAACGACTTTCTCTTAAATATCTTTTTAATTCTTAACTTTTTTTCAGTGGGGGGGGGGATCAACCTTATTAAAATTAATATTTAGATATGGTTGTATGTTAATGATTAAAACAAAAAATGGTACCTATTACTATTGAAGAAGTGGCTTGGTCTTGCCGGTTATCACTTGGACTGTGAAATAAATGCATTTGCATATTTTTCCTTACCAATTAAAACATCTAATATCATCATAATATATATGTTTTGAGGAATTTGAAATCAATTTGAACTATTTTTAATTAGCATATTTTGCAATAAATACATATTTTAAAAAAAAATTGACTTTAATTGCAAATTTACCTATATATACTTACGGAAATTTTATTTTTCATATTTCTGCATATTTTGCTATAAATTCATATTTCGAACTGTAATTACACATTTATCTACATATCCGGCCTATCAGCTTCTGAGCAGATAAAAATTTTAAAAAAATAACTTTTTTGTTAAAATATTGTTAAAACCTACAATATATTTTTGAAGATTTGTTATTTTCAAGTCAGTTTAAATTCCTTTTAATTATTTTGTAAATAATTGATACTGAAAATTTATAACAATGAATTTTAAGTTTACTGATTATATAACACAAATTATTCTAGGTACAATAAAACCAAAAATTACACCAATTACAGTAAACAAAACACTTGACACTAATTATTTATCTGAAGACGCTTTATCAGTAAATTTCTTTTAAAAGAAAAAATAAAGCAATTTATACAAACACTATCATATAAAGATAAGATAATTGAGGAGTTATCCATCAAAACATAAAATGTCCATTTTTCGACAAAATATTTTTTTCTGTTTTCAATCTATCATCAAGATGTATATGTTTTGAGGATTTTGGAATCAACTTGAGTTATTTTTATTTTGCATAAATTCATATTTTTACAGATTTTGAACGGTAATGGCATATTTATATACATATCTGGTATTTTTATTTTGTATATTTTGCTATGAATACATATTTTTGAACTGTGATTGCATATTTATCTACATATCCGGCATATCAGCAATTGACTTTTGATTTTTATTTGTTTCTGAGCAGACAAAAAAATAAAATATAAATAAAAACCAAAAAACAGCGAACGGAACTCCAATTTTGTTCCGAGTGCTGATTCTTCCCTTTGCGCTAACTTTCGATCGCATTTGCTTCTCTTGGAATTTTTTAATCGGATTAATTTATAATAAAGAGATGAATTTGTCAGGGGTGCAGTCAAGGTTGAATAAACACAGCCAGTTTTGAAATGAAAAACTTATATTTTGGCGTGCCAACGTTTCGACCTGCCTTGCAGGTCTTCATCAGGGCTAAAATAACAAAAAATTTTGGATGTGACCAAGATGATACTAACATTAAAAAAATAAAAAATAAATAATAAATATAATTTAAAAATGAAAAAGAAACAAGAAAAAAAAATTTGCAGTTAACTAGATAATTGAAGATAATTGAATACAAAATAGTAGTGAAGTTTAGTCGAAGATACAGTTGTAATAGAGTAATTAAATAATTTAAATTGAATAATATAAATATAAAATTTTGTAAACTAATACAACAATATAAACTAATGTAACAATTTTATTAACAGATGTTTTTTATTAGGAATTAAAAAAGGTATAGGGGATCTATATGAAAAGGAAAATGGTAAGATAGAAAGGTAAGCAAAATAATAAAGTTGGCATAACAATAAACGAAGGAAGAGGTTGAGAAAATATGAGAAATTAAAATAAATGGACTTACTGAAGTAGTCTAGATGAAGGCTTGACTAACAATGACTGTTAAAAAATAAAATCAGGGAAAAGGGGGGTGGGGGATAATGACTTGCAGAAAGTAATTAAGGATGGTAGTGGCTAATATAACATATGAAAGGGGGCGCATGGTGGATAAAAACCGAACTACATTTTTTTTAATATTAATTTTTTAAAATTTTATTTAAAATTTAAAAAAATTAATTTAAAATTAAATTAAAATAAAATTTAAAAAAATGTCAGGAAGCTTTGGAAATTGGCAAAATCATTGTCAGGTGACACAAACAGGAATGACCCATTGACAGTGGAAAGAAATGGAAAACTAATTACTGGAAAAGCAGCAGGAAATATCCTTGTCGACCATATATGCCAAAGTGGAGCTCTAAATATTAGCCCTGGGAAGAAAAAACAGATGAGAAGGAAAGTAAAAGAAATCCTCCGGGCAGCGAAATCCAAGAAAGAGGAGCTGGATCGGCCATTCACTATGAATGAATTGAACAATGCTATCAACTGCTTGAAACCAAAGAGCTCTCCGGGCATTGACGGTATCATGAATGAGTTTCTCATTAATCGGGGGCTCCAAACAAAGCAGCGTCTCCTCAAGCTCTTCAATACCAGCTGGAAGATAGGTAAAGTTCCTGAGACCTGGAAGGAAGGAGTAATAATCCCTGTACTAAAGGATGGCAAACAAAAAACCAACCCAAACAGCTACCGACCCATCACCCTTCTCAGTTGCATGGGTAAGCTACTGGAGAGACTCGTAAACAACCGATTCATATGGTTTCTTGAAAATAATGACCTCATAGTACCAGAACAGGCAGGCTTCCGACGATTCCGCTCTACAGAAGATCAAGTCGCCTTCATCACCCAAGAAATAGAGGATGGCTTTCAGAAACAAGAGCACACGCTTGCGGTATGGGTTGATCTGGAAAAAGCTTTTGATAAGGTGTGGACAGAAGGCCTAATTATAAAAGCTGCCACCATGGGCATCCATGGAAAAGCCCTCATATGGCTCAATGATTATCTGAGGGATCGAAAAGCAAGAGTGAAATCTGGAAATGCAAGGAGCCGAGCCAAAAAATTTGAAAACGGGGTACCACAGGGTGGAGTCCTGTCCCCAGCACTGTTCCTAATATTCATAAACGACATCATTCAGGATTTTCCAAATAATGTAAAAGTGTCGCTGTTTGCGGATGACATTGTCCTCTGGAGTAGCTCGACTTCAATATACGCAGCGCAATACAGAATGCAAATGGCCTTGGATAGTATCTGCCGTTGGACTGAAGAATGGGCCATGACAATCAATCTAACCAAAACAAAATACTCCATTTTTAGCCTCTCTCCTAAAATACCGGACGCTCTAAAACTAAATTACATGCATGAATCTCTTGCAAAAGATGAAAACCCCACTTACCTTGGTATAAAGCTGGACCCAAGGCTCACATGGAAACCTCATATCGAGCAGTCTGTTCGTAGGGAAATGATAAGAACTGCCCTTATGAAGAAAATTGCAGGTTCAAATTGGGGCGCAGACCTGAGGACACTTAGGTCACTATATATGGGATATGTCAGGCCCTCCTTGGAGTACGGCATCACAAGTTGGGGAACCGCTGCTGTCTCAAACCTCCGGAAAGTTTCGACCGTGCAAAACCAGGGACTAAGGATCATGACAGGAGCAATGAAATCTACGCCTATAGACAAAATGGAGGCCCTTACGAAAGTTCCTTCAATAGAAGACCGGAGAGATGTGAAACTCCTACACCTTGATGCTAAAGCCAGATCAACTCCAAAACATCCTTTCCAAAAAAGAGTGAATGAAAGAAATAGCAATCGATTAAAGCGGGAAAGCAGTATGCACATTACGGCAAGGTTACTTTCGGAAATCGATGGAAAGCGGCGGATCTCAGAAAAGTCTACAGTGGCAGAAGACAACCCTCCATGGCTTGAGGCTCCGAAACCTCTAATAGTTCTGACAATCCCTGGTATCGCAAGCAAGGAGAACTCATCCGAAGAGCAAATGAGGTTTCTTTCCCTTCAGCACATGAATAATGAGTACCCAAAAGACCAGTGGACCCGCATATATACTGATGGATCGGCCAAAAATGCAACAACAAATGGTGGCGCCGGTATCCTGACGTGTCTACAAAGTGTAGGCACAACTGGGATCAAATGATTAATTTCTGACACCAGGGCAATAGATAAGGTCTATTCCGAACCTTTATTGAAATGTACAAAAGTACAGAGTCTCTAATTATTACAAAGCAATAATAAGAGTAACCCAGCACACAAGGTAAGTTAACCCTTAAAAGATGACAAAAAGGGGGAAACGCTAATAGAGTCTAATCGGAGGTGAAGGAGCAGAGCAGCTACAGGAGACTGAGAAAGAGTGAGAGTGAGAGGCCTCGGGCTTCGGGTATTTAAAGGGAGTAAAGGCGTAGGGCGGTGGCTGATGCAATGCAAGGAAGGTATTCTTTGAAAAGGAGGCTGGTAAACATGATAAGGAGGCGTGAGACGCCGGGTAGCGCTGACTATGAAGGATAAGCATGCAGCTGCAGTACAGGAGCTAGTAAACAAGATTAGAAATTCGGAGAAGAGCTGCGTAAATAAGGATGGCGTGACTAGGATAATGCGATGTAATAAGGAATTAATAATAGGTAATAAAGGTTAATAAGGGTCTGGATACGACACACCTCCCGGGGTATTTTAAAATTTCGCTGATTTTAAATTAAAGAGAAATTTTTAGAAGTTAGGTTACTCTTTTACAATAAGTGATTTGATATGAATTAAAATTTAAATGTTTGAACAAAAATGTTAACTATAATTTAAGTGATTGACAAAAATAGATAAAATACAATAACAGGTATAAATGAAAGAATACAATACAATTAAAATTAAACTGAATACAATATTATAGTATCGAAGTTGAATAAAATTTGAATAATAGTAATATAATTGAAATTTAATAAAGACATAAATATGATTAATGATAAATAAAAAGAGATACAAAATATAATAATATGAATTGAAAATAATGAAATGAATGCAATACAAAGGATAAAATAAACATTATAAATAGATTGAAATAATTGAATTGGATAAATAAATGAATTATGAATTACATAATATAGAAAATATTGAATGGAACATATGATACATTTATACAAGTTTGAAAAAAAAATGTCATTTGCTGAACTACGTAAAATAAAAATAAATGAGGGTGCAAGATTGAGTTTACCTCGTATTATGTTTTACATAAGTTTAAATTATTGGTCGTTGATTACAATTTTTCTTCCTCGAAGATTTCTGACGATGGAAGATTTTTCTTCTTTTTCTTCCGGAATGGTTGATAACGCGTGGGGCAGTGCAGGTCTCGTAGGCATTTCAATTTCCTGAGGTGAGTATCGTACGTATGTGTCTTCGGCTGCGTGTACCTGGTGCTGGTTATAAATTTTGATACAAGGAATACATTTTGAACATGATTTGCATTTACTGAAACAAAAAAGACTTTGTAATAGTGGTAAGAGTCCAAAGAATTTACAACATTTATATAATAATAATAAAAGAATTAGGCTTCCGATGATGCTGAAAGTTGTTAAGAGCCAATTTGAATGTTTGATGATGAAAGGTTTGTTAAGTTGTTGTTGCAGAATTTCGTCTAGTTGGTCCAGTTGATGTTTCGCAATCTGTAGATCATTGAGGTTGACTTTAGTAAGTGTGAGTAGTTGAAATTCTTCATTGTGAAATGTGATGTTGTCATGATTTTGGAAACAGCAGTCGTCTTCGGTGATTTCTGTACTTGGTATTTTATCAGTAAAATTCTTCTGTTCTATGATTGTAGAGGGTTCTATAGTCGCGAAAAAGGTATAAGCTTTACAAGTGTTGTTTAGTTTTAAAATTCCGAGTCTTGGTAATTTCTTCTGTATTGGGGAATGAGAATTACAATTTATAGTGATTGGGGCGTCTTCGTTTGTTATAAATAACCATCTATTATTTTTTAAAGGGTGCCAGATTTCTGTATGAGCCAAAATATTTTTTATGTCGCAATTTTTAGGTATTTTAGAATTTTCAATAAAAAGTAGAGCTTCGCAGGA
Organism: Euschistus heros; assembly: GCA_003667255.2. Taxonomy (NCBI): domain Eukaryota; kingdom Metazoa; phylum Arthropoda; class Insecta; order Hemiptera; family Pentatomidae; genus Euschistus; species Euschistus heros. The sequence goes on along the minus strand of RCWM02000931.1, from coordinate 120,261 downwards.
GGACTGAGTTGATAGTTGCAGGACGTTAATTTCTTTACAAATTCTTTCTTGTGAAGTCATTTCCGAACATTTTTCTAAGACATCAAGAAGGGCATATTGGGTGCGGGAGATTGATATGAGGAGATAAGGTCGAGAAGGTTGGATGTAGGAGTGTAATAAAATGTTGTTTTTATGAGGTATTGGTAACGGAAGCATATGGTAAATTTCAAATGTCATTGAGTCAATAATAGGAATTTCGAACACAGTAATTAATAAATTATTTTTAATGAAAGTTTTGCAATTTATAATTTTGTAATAATGATATGTATTTTCAAATGTTGGTTCAAGAGGTATGAGATATTTTTGTTTAATTGAATTTAGTTCTTTAAATAAGATTTCGGGACGTATGGTTTGGAATGTTATAATGTTATGTGCGAGCAAAGAGATACTGTATAATTGGTCTTTTAAAATAGTTTCTAGTTCGTTAGTCATCCCTATGAGTATAATCATGTTTTCGTCTATTATGAGTTTGTCGTGTAAGAGTTTTTCGTTTATTGTTGTTTGTTTCATGTATGTGTTGAACTTTTGTATATTTTGATTTAGGGTTAAAGTGTTTTGATATAAGGTGTTTAATGACATGTTAAAGTGTAAGAGAGTGGATGAAACGACTTTAATTTGGGCTTGTAATAGTGTCTCGGTTTGTTTCCGGTCTGATATTATTGAATTTATTGAGTCTGAGTAGAATTCCGCGTCGTCGGCGTCCGGAGTGCCAAATAAATATTTCATTATGTCACCGATTCCGTTAATTAGTCCGCGTTTTTGTCGGCGATGTTGAATAATTTGGAGGCTATGTTGATTATTTTGGTCTCAAGATAATTTAATTGTTTCCAGCAATTTGTCGATCGTTTTTCGATTATAATTTTCATGCACATGCCGTTTGTCTTGTCTTTGTATTGTTTTATAAGTTTTAGTTGATATTCAATATGGCTAACGTTTAAATAATTTACAAGATTAAAATGTTTGTTTGAAATTTTGGCCGCGTTTATATTTTCGTAGAATATGCCTGCTGCTTTATTTATTGGTGTAATGTCTTGGGATTTAGTAAAATTTATGTAAATGAGGAAGATAAGGAAAATTAATAATTTGGAAAACATGGTTATTTTCTTTCTTCTTTTTCTGAAACAAAAGGTTTTAATAGGTTAAAATGGTATGTTTTTAGTTTGTTTTTTGAAATTTCTAAGGTTGCAGTTTTATTTGAATGGATTTGAATAACTTTGTACGGTCCTTTATAATTTTTATCTAATTTTTTATGTTGTCTTTTACTTAGCATATTTAAAACCAAGACTTTTTCTCCGACTTTATAGTTGTATTCTTTATTATGTTTTTTATCATATTGATTTTTATTCCTTTGTTTGGATTTTAATTGGTTATCCCTAGCAGTTTGGCGAAGTTTTTGTAATTTGGTTGATATTTCTGTATTTAGTTCTCCGTATGTTTTCCGAATTTGTGGATTATAAAATTTATCAGGAATTCGAGCTTCCTGTCCGAAAACAAGTTCGTATGGTGTTAGTTGTGTGGATTTTTGAATATGTGTGTTATAGGAAAATGCGGCAAAATTTATAAATTCGTCCCAATCGTTTGTATCATTGTTGATATAACAATTTAGATAATCTTTTAAATTTAAATGAACTTTTTCTAATGATCCGTTTGTTTGAGGGTGAAAGGGACTAGTTATTTTATGTTTTATCGAGAGCATTTTATTTATTTATTTTATTGTGTTTTTGAAGTAAATTCTGATCCTTGATCCGTTAAAATGTTTTGTGGGAAACCGAATTGTGTACAAAATTTTAGAAAATGAATTGCAACGAGTTCCGCGTTGTGCTCTGGGAGTGCGTAAAATTGTACGAATTTAGTTAAATCATCTTGAAGAGATAAAATGAACCGATTTTGATTGACTGTTTCGGGTAAAGGACCGACAATATCCAGAGCTATTTGTTCACAAAAATGTTTAGAGGGACTGTTTATAAACCATGGGACTTTTATTTGGTGAATAGTTAGTTTTGTTAATTTGGCAAGTTTCGCATCTGTTTATATAATCATTTATTTTTTGTTTCATGTTGGGGAAATAATATTTTGTTTTTATAGCCTGATGGGTTCTTTCTACGCCTTGGTGGCCAGCTAGAATTGAATTATGATAATTTTGAATAATGTTTTGAATTTCATTTTCGTCTGTAATTTGTTGGATTATATTATTATAGATTTTATAATTGTAATTATTAAATAGATAATGCAGCATTTGATTGAAATTTGGAATATCGATGGGACTGATTGTAAAAGTTTTAAAAGACCGTGTTTTATGATTTTCTAATAATACTTTTAATGTGAGGAGAATATCAAATACAGTTTCTTCGTCTGGTGTGTCTTGTTCGTATTCTTTTATGAAAATGAAAAATAGATTTTGTTTGTTATTTTTTATTTGGAATATGTTTTTAAGATGAGGATCTTGTAATGAATTTAGATGATCTTTCGCGAAGTGATAATTTGGTGAAGAAGGTAGAAGATCGCATGATAGTGGAATGACAAACTTTGATGCTGTTATTGTTGAATCTTTCGGAATATCAGGTATTTCGTTATTTTGGGAATTTTTATAGTTTTCGAATGATAATTTTTCAATTTGTAAAATGGGTCTTGAAAGCGCGTCCGCGTTTTTATTTAAAGTTCCTTTTTTATATTGAATTTCGTAGTCATATTCTAATAATTTTAAACGCCAACGGACGAGTCTGCTAGAGGGGTCTTTACAATTCATTAGCCAAGTTAGAGGTTTATGGTCCGTTACGATGAGAAATTTGTTACCGAATAGATATGGTCTAAAGTGTTTTATCGATTCAACGATGGCTAATAATTCTTTTTCGGTGGTCGAATAATTTTTTTCTGCATTGTTTAACGTTTTAGAGTAATACGCGATTGGTAAGTCTTTTCCGATTTGTCCTTGAGATAGTACGGAGCCGATTGCTGTGTTTGAAGCGTCTGTCGTTAAAATAAAAGGTTTTTCAAAGTTTGGAAATTGTAGAATTGGCTGTGACGTTAGTGAATATTTTAGTTTCTGAAAAGAAGTTTCGCATTTTGCCGTCCAATTAAAGATAGTGTCCTTTTTTAGTAATTCAGTCAATGGTTTAGCTGTTTCCGAAAATTGGGGAATAAATTTACGATAGTAGCCAACGAGTCCGAGAAATGATTTGATATCTTTGGTATTTTTAGGAGTTTTAATATTGACAATTGCTTCGATTTTATCAGGATTTGGAGTAATGCCTTTGTCTGAAATAATGTGACCTAGATATTGTGTTTCAGTTTTTATAAATTCACATTTGTCCGGTTGGAGTTTTAGATTGTGTACGCGTAATTTTTCAAATACTTCGGTTAGATTTTTGTTGTGGTCCTTTAAATTTTTTCCGAATACGATTATATCGTCGAGGTAAACGAATGAATTTGTTCCGCGAAGTACCGTGTTCATTAACCGTTGAAATGTTGCGGGAGCGTTTTTTAAACCGAAAGGCATTCTAATGAATTCGTAATGTCCGTGAGGTGTTGTGAATGCTGTTTTGGGAATGTCTTTTGAATCAACTAAAATTTGGTGGAAACCGGAGGCGAGATCCAAAGTAGTAAAATATTTCGCATCGCTTAATTTATCGAAAATGTCGTCAATGTTTGGAATGGGATACCGATCTGAGGTTGTTACGGAATTTAGATTTCTATAGTCAACGACTAATCTCCATTTTTGCTTTCCCGAAGCATCTAATTTTTTTGGGACTACCCAGACGGGAGATAACCACGGAGAGGTCGAATTTTGAATTATACCGTTTTCCAATAATTTATTAATTTGGTTTTTTACCTCTTCTGCGTGAATTTTGGGATAACGATAAAGTTTAGACGTAATGGGTGTTTCATTCGTTGTCGGTATTTGATGTTTAAGAGTGTTGGTATGAGTTAGTGTGTCATTGGGGAGATAAAATACGTCGTTAAATTTATGACATATATCAAGTAGTAAGTCAGTTTTGTCCTGTGATAGATGTGTGGTTCTTATGTTTTCGTGTAAAGTTTCAATTCTCGGGGGATTTCTAATGTGATTTATTGGTTCTTGTTCCATTTGAGTACCGAAAGTGCGCGTGTTTAACGGTTGTGAAAAATGAAAGGGAAATGATTCATTATGAATTTGAATAATCTTTGATTGATACCGGATGGAAAAATTTTCTGTAGTCATGATGTCGTTACCGATAATGCCATCGTAAGGGGAGCCTAAATTCTCTGGGTCAGTTACCTGAAAATTCGCGTTTAAAGTCATATTTCCGATTTTTAGATCTATTTTTGTTTCACCTTGGGTTGCGCGGGGAATTTTTGCTATACCGTTTATGAAAATTGCTTTTGTCGGATCGATTTTTACATAAATTTTCTTTAGAACGTGACTTTTTAGGACCGAAATTGTTGAACCGGAGTCAATTAAGAGTTTAAGTTTTTGTTCTGGACGGATTGAGTAACTGGAACGAAATTCTAACGCGATGTATTGGTTATCATCTATTGTGAAGATGCCTCTGTTATCTGGGATCTCTCTGACGGACGGGCATCGGTGTTCGTCAGATCGTGGGGGTTTAAATGGTTGATTTTAGGATTTTCCCGTTGTGAATCATTGTACATTTTTTTCCGACATTCTGAAATTATATGTCCATTTCTTTTGCAGTAGTTACAAAATTTATTATAGTATTTATCATTAAAATTTCTATCATTATATTTGCTTTGGTGATTATAATTATTACTATACCTATTTTGATTAGTTTGGTATGTGTTTGGATATTGTTTGTAGGTGTTTTGATTCGGTTTATTTTGATGATGTGATAAATTTTTCCTACATTCTTTTGTATTGTGATTATTCATTTTACAATTTGAGCAATATTTTAATGATTTTTTATCTTTATTCATGTAGTTTAGTACTTTCTCTTCGTTTAATGCTATAGAAAAGGCCTCATTTAAAGTATTAATTTCGCGCGCTCTTAACATTTGAGATATTTCGGGACGGCAATGTAAGATAAACCGACGAAGTGCGGTTCTTTGAATAGAAGATTTTATACCGATGAGTTCGTTATTGTCATTACTAGCGTTAGTTTCTGCGCTGATGCAGTCATTTTTTATTTTTTCTAAACGTTTGTAAAAATCTAAAATATTTTCGCTAGGGTATTGCCTTACCGTTTCTAATTCTTCATGTAATTGAGTTAGATCTTTGATTTGCCCGTAATATTGCTTAAGATTTGATTTAAGTTCTTCCCAACTAGAAATTTCATTGATATTTAATTCATTTATAACGTTACTAGATAATTGACTTACGACATATAGGAAGAGTTGATCTATTTGATTTTGTTGGGCTAATAAGAATGCGCTATTACAGTTTGCAATGAATGTGCTTAGGTCTGTTCTGTTCCCATTATAGGGCTTAATGAATTTAAAAAGAAGAGATAGAGGAACATGGTTAGAGTTAAGAGTAGAATTAGAATTACATTGAAAGGTTGGAGGAGGACTATTAGCGAGGAATTCGTTGGAAGATGGGGATTCAGTATTTAAAGGATGGTTTAGAGAGGAAGTCATCTTGATGAAAAAAAAAAAAAAGGTCGGGTACTTACTCGGTGGGTTGACGCAGGATGCAGGAGTCCTTGCTTCTTGAAGTGTGATCACAACCAGCTGATGTCGAGACTCTCTTCAAGGTTGCGACAAGTCTACCAGACTTATGGAACTCAGGGAACCAGCTGATATCGAGACTGTCCCAAGAAAAGGAGTCTACCAGACTTACGGCAGAAACCTATCCCACTTCTGACACCAGTTTTAACCCTTTTCCTGGCAAAAACAGAAATATTAGGATTTTTTTGAAAATCACTTGAAAACACCGAAGTTTGGCCTTCACAAAAACTGGAACGATTATCCAATACGGCCAAAACTAGTTTTAATTACTTTTATGGACATTTATAATAAATGGGAACTGTAGTTCCCATTGCCAGGTTACCGTAATGTTGCTCTTGCAACAAAATGGGAACTGTGGTTCCCCTTGCCAGGTTGCCGTATAGGAATATTAGGAAGGTTAAAAAAATTAAAAATCAATAAATGTGTAATAAAATAATTTATTATATTAAAAAATAAATATCTCTTTTTTTCTGAGAAGTTGTCACCCTACTTCTAGAAAATCACAGCACATTTTAAAGAAAAAAAAAATTCAGTCTTTTAAAATCACATTAGTTGTTATCACTATGACATCAACTAGAATCCCACATTAACTTAAACAAAATATTTTAAAGAAAATAAACTAAAAGTCTTAAATTTAAAAAAAATAAAACTTCTTATTAAACTAAAAAATATTAGAAGGACGACTCCTTACGTAAATGAAAGAAAAAAAGGGCTATTGTTGAGTGGTACTGGAGGTGGTGTGGTACTCTAGGAAACAATTTCTGTTAGGTACTAGACACAATCTTTTATCACACTTCGGGTAGATGTAGACTGTTTTATTGATTTGGCACAGGCGACATCTTCCTTTTCCAGTAAACTTCGTAAAATGATCCCCACCTGCTGATGTGTCTTCCAAATTACAGTAGGCACTCCTTGATTTATTTGGTTGGTGCTTGCGAACGCAGCGTGATGAGGCTCTAATCTTGGATTTAGCCACAGCTGCGGCTCGAATGAGCTGTTGGGCGACGTCGGCTCTAAATTCTTTGAGGGAAAGTTCACGTCCATCAGTACTTGTTTTTCTTTTTTCCAGCTGTTTCCGTAACATTCTTTCTTTCTCTCAGGTTTTTGACGTCCCTCTTGTACAATAACCAAGCGTTGTTGGTGCAAATGTCAAGCAGTTGGGCAAATAATGGTAAGTACCACCGGTGGGATCTGAGAGGAGTTCGGTAAAGTGCAATGAGCATGTCCGATATGTCTACTCCTCCCATGTGAGTATTGTATTCTTTGATAACTTGCGGACATTTAATTATGACATGAGTACGTTCCTCTTTCGACCACCTTTCAATCGTTTGGATGGGCTCTGCTGAAACGAAAGTGCTGGCGAGCAGCACCGGTTTCGTATCCACCCACTGAACGAGGGCTACTTTTTTCCTGTTCTCGCTCACTTCTTCAAACCACCCCCGTGTTTTTTTCTTTAACTCTGTTTCAGATGTTATTGGTGCCTGCAAAGTACGGTTTGCTCTAATGGTACCTAATGATAGAATGCCAAACTCTTCTCGGAGATAGGCAATGAGTGGAATGGAGGTGAAAAAATTGTCAAAATAGACCGCGCTCAACGGGGTGTCCTGAATGGACTTGCATAAGGCTACTATGACTTTAGACGAAAACGGCATAGAACCTTCCTTCGGCGAGAATTCAACATTTTTAAATGTCCCTTTCCCGCAGTAAAGTAGAAAATCGTAAACCACACCTGAGATTCCTGACCTCACGTACATTTTGTAACCCCATTTGCAAGGCTTCTTAGGCATATATTGTTTTTTTGACCCTGCTTTTGCTCCTTTATATGGGATCATCATCTCATCCACGCTGTACTTCTTCTCTGGAGCGACCTGCATACAATTTTTACGAATGATTTCAGCTATCGGCCGGATCTTAAAGAAAGGATCGTCATCTTGATTGTCATTATTGGCAAAATGTAAAAATCGCCTTAATTTCAGAAAGTTTTTTAGTGACATTACGTCAGCAATTGTATTTTGTCTGAATCTATTGCTCCAATAATCAGTGATTGCGAGCAAGTCCACAATTCCCATTAGAAGTTGAATGCCGATAAAACTTTTTATACTATTTCTATCCACTTTTAATGGCTCACCGGTTTGCTGAAAACTGTACAAATTTGTTTGTTGGACAATGAGGTCCACACATTCTTCAGAGAAGAAATCGTAAAAATAAGAGAGAACTGACCGAGCAGAATCTCTTCTACTATAATTCATATTTGGGTTATCTTTGGTAGGTAACGTAACATTCCAGCGAAATTTGTTTTTTCTCCATTTCATCACAAAAGGTTTCATTTTTACCTTTTTCACTACTGGTTGAGGTTGAGCAGTTAGCTTCCTCTTTCTGCTTATTTTTGATGACGGAGCAGTTTCTTTTGTACCTAAAAAGCTTGTTGACGGCTTCAAACTGGATTCGTTGTTGTTAGCAATTTCTATGTTATCTACCAGGATCTCAAAATTGGAAGGAGGAGAAGGGTCATCATCTTGGTTTTCGTCAAGAGGACCGATTGCCTGGAATAACTGACGTATACCCTCTTCCAACTGCTCTTCAGTCCAATTAAGATTATCTCCTTCATCAGAGAGGTCGTCGTCAGAGTCGATTCCCACTTTAGGGACAAGAGCGAGGAGGCGTTCATCTCTAGATCTGTACATTTTAAGCTGTAAAGTGAAATAATGCATTATTCAACGGTATAATAATAAAATAATAGTACAATATTAGCTAATTTGTTTAAGTAATTAATGAATAATTAATTAAAAGTATAATTTTATTTTATTTAATTAGATATAATATATACATTTTTTTATTTAGTCAAAATGTAAACTTTTTAGGAATATTGGTATCCAAGCAAGAGGAACTGAGGTTCCCCTAGTAGGTATACTGGTAACCTGGCAAGGGGAACTGAGGTTCCCATTATAAGTTTACTGGTATCCTGGCACTGGGAACTGAGGTTCCCATTATAAGTTTACTGGTATCCTGGCAATGGGAACTGAGGTTCCCATTATAAGTTTACTGGTATCCTGGCAATGGGAACTGAGGTTCCCATTTTAATTTCTTCGATTATAAAAGTGTGAACGGAACTTTGGACTATTTTTTAACTGTTTCCGTTAGAAAACAACTCAATCTATAAGAATCTACAGATCACAGTTCTGAGAAATAAAGAATAACTAATAAAAAAATGGGTTGTAAACATACCTGACTAGCCAAGCCAACGATGTCTATCAGCCAAACTGGACTTTGCCACAAATATCGTCGAATAGCGAAGCTCATCGCGTTCCGCCCAATTTGCAGGGCTGCCAACTTGAAGAGAAGGGTTTGCTTAAAAGGACAACACTGTTTGCGAGACCGCCATCCAGCTAGATATTTTTTAAATGTTGACCAAAGTTGATGGGAACTGTAGTTCCCATTGCCAGGATAAGGGTTAATGACGTGTCTACAAAGTGTAGGCACAACTGGGATCAAATGATTAATTTCTGACACCAGGGCAATAGATAAGGTCTATTCCGAACCTTTATTGAAATGTACAAAAGTACAGAGTCTCTAATTATTACAAAGCAATAATAAGAGTAACCCAGCACACAAGGTAAGTTAACCCTTAATATATAATATAAAAAGAGCTTTATTTAATGGGATTTAACAATTTACAATTTGTAACATAATCATATAAGTACTTGTTTTGCTAATAAAACAATTCACGCTACAATTTCATTCATTATAAATTAAAACATAGAATATATTATTTAAACTGTAGGAAAAACTGAGAAAAAAAAAAAAAACCTACTAAAAAAAAAAAAAATAAATAAATAAATAAAATAATAAATAAATAAAAAAAATAAAATAAAAAATAAATAAACTAATAATAATAATAATAATAATAATAATAATAAAATAATATATAAAGTATTAAAGTAATAAATGAAAAATATATAAAAAAATAAGTTTAAGTTTTGATCATTATAATTACTATTTAAGAATAAATTAGTGCTTACAATACTTTGATTTGATAAATTAAAATTTAACTAAAACTGATATAAAACATTCAATAATGTCATTTTAAGTAAATTTTATTCTAGTAGTATGTGTCTAGTTCGTTTGTGTACGTATGTTCTTAAGGTTAGTTTGTTATATTTGCCTATTGCTTGTATTATGGGATTCCTTGAGTTTATTGTTGAGTTGAAAAAGTTCTGAGTCTGGGTGTAAATAAACTGTTTAATTGTTAGAAAATCTAGATCGTGCAGCATGACAGTTATTTTTGTGTATCTTGGGTAGTCGTTAATGATCCTCAAGCATTGGTTTTGAATCCTTTCTATTTTTTTGTAATTGGAGTCACATGTGTAGCTCCATACCGGAGAAGCATATGTAAGTAATGGTCGAATGACTGATTTATATAAAATAATTTTGTTGCGAGTTGATAGAGGGGATTTTCTTCGGAAATATGGTGACATTGTACTGATAAGTTTTTTGGCTTTGCAGCATTTATTATTAATATGGGATGTGAAAGTTAATCGCTTATCTAATTCGAGACCTAGGTAGGTAACGGTTTGTGCCCAAGGGATCCGAATTTTATTTAGGATGATATGATCCGCTATTTTTGGCCTTCTTTTTGTAAACATTATTGCTGCAGTTTTGTGTTCATTTATTTGTATTTTCCATTTTTTGTAATATTTATTGAATTTGGAGTATAATGATTTTAATCTGTTTTATATTGTATCTATCCTGTAGGAACTAGTAAGTTAACCCTTAAAAGATGACAAAAAGGGGGAAACGCTAATAGAGTCTAATCGGAGGTGAAGGAGCAGAGCAGCTACAGGAGACTGAGAAAGAGTGAGAGTGAGAGGCCTCGGGCTTCGGGTATTTAAAGGGAGTAAAGGCGTAGGGCGGTGGCTGATGCAATGCAAGGAAGGTATTCTTTGAAAAGGAGGCTGGTAAACATGATAAGGAGGCGTGAGACGCCGGGTAGCGCTGACTATGAAGGATAAGCATGCAGCTGCAGTACAGGAGCTAGTAAACAAGAAAAATTCGGAGAAGAGCTGCGTAAATAAGGATGGCGTGACTAGGATAATGCGATGTAATAAGGAATTAATAATAGGTAATAAAGGTTAATAAGGGTCTGGATACGACAATCCATATACAATTTCCTGCAGGAAACATAATCGAGAAGGCTATTCCGACTGGCTTTGCTTCATCAAATTATCGAGCTGAGCAGGAAGCCATATGTGAGGCATCGAGAATACTTAGGATACTTAAGAGACCAAAGAACTCAAAAATAGTATTCCTTACTGATGCAGCATCAGTGTTGCAATCTCTTAGATCGAAGTGGGGCACAGGCCTGAAAAATCTCTCCAAGGAACTCGAATGCTTGATGGCTATCTACAAAAAGGTCATCCTGCAGTGGATTCCAGGACACTGCGGACTCACTGGAAACGAGAGGGCGGACCAGCTGGCCAAGGAAGGAGCTTCGAATGGGCAGTTCGAATGTACCCTCAGTCTCGAGGAAGTAAAAACGCTCAACAAAGCCGCAGTCAGCCAGCGATGGATTGGGAGACATCCACATCACGATCTTGGAGATCCAATCTACGAACTCACTCGAAAAGAGCAGGTACTCATCTTCCGATTGCGAACGGGACACAACAGGCTCAGAGCTCACCTGTTCAAAAAGCTTCATATTGGATCCGGCCCCCTTTGCGAGAGCGGAGAGGGTGAACAAAATACTGAGCACATCCTTCAGACCTGCAGGCTCTATTCTGAGCAAAGGAAGCTGATATGGCCCTCTTCAACCGATGTGTGGACCAAGCTCCATGGTGACCTGGAGGACCTTAAGAGGACTACTGAATTCCTCATCTTGACCCTCGACCTGGCCATCTAAGGGAAGAATGCAGAAGAAGAAGAAGAAGTATATGAAGTCACTGTCTGAATGGTGAAGTCGCAAACGGCGTAGTTCTGTTTAGAAGACCCTTCTCAACAAGTAGGCAGCTCTACAGGGTGGGATAAAAGCCTGAGCTTAGCTTTTCGATGATATTTGCGGTTGGTCGAAAGTCCGGTTGGTCTGTTGACCATGGTTGACTCTGAGAGTTAGGCATGTTTACAACAGGTTTTTATTAGTTATTCATTATTTCTCAGGTCTGCGATCTATTGATCCGTATAGTATAGTTGTTTACTAAAGAAAACAGCAAAAAGGAATATCAACTTACTTTCAGACCTTTATAATCCAAGAAATTGAAAAGGGAACCTCAGTTCCCCTTGGCAGGTTACCAGTACATCTACTAGGGGAACCTCAGTTCCCCTTACCTGGATACCAGTATTGAAAAAAAGGAGATTGATTTTACCCTTTGCCTGAATAAAAATCTTTATAAAAAGAACATCAAGAAAGCGAAGATTGAGAAAAAAAGAAAAATGTAGATAAAACGCCGAGCGGAAAGAAGAGAGCATTAAATTTGCTAGAATTTTCTCTAAAAGAATTCAGGGCTGATGTCGCCTAACAGCTCATCCTTGCTGGAGTTGGTTCTGTATCCAGGAATGGAGCCTGGTCGCGCTTCGTTTACAAGCCACAGTCGAATAACCCATGCAGTGCCTGCCGCAATTTCGATGAGACTTCAGGTGGTGAACATTTCCAGACCTATATAGGAAAAGGTAAATGTCCTCTATGTCACATCAACAAAACAACTTTTCTCTGATCGAAAATTGACAGTTCCTACCAGAAAGTGCCCTTTCAGTACCACATAACTTCCAGTATCAGTAGTGTCGTGTAAGCAATAGCCTTTTAATTTTTTTTCTTCTTAATTTGCGTAGGGGGTTCCAAGTGGTACTTCTAAAATTTTTCATTCTTTTTCAAGATCCATTTTTATTACTTCATTTTAGAGTCATATTTTCTTGATTTTAGTTTATTCTTCTTAGAAATGATTTCTTTTAGTTAATGTGGCATTCAAATCGGTAACGGTTCGGATCGGCGACACCACCAAACTAGGTTGACCCGCGCTGCACCGATCAGTTCGATCCTTACGCTTCACTTCATGTTTACATTTTTCGATAGTTCATTTCTATATCCTCACATGTAAACAATCACTTCTACTGTAGAAGTTCTACAGTTTCAACTTGGATTGTGTTGTTTAGTTTGTTATATTGATATTTAGACTTCTTAAATGTAAATAAGTGAAACATAAGTTAACAAAATGAGTTTCATAAAGGATTAAGTGTTTTATGAATTCATGTTTTCTTATTTCATCTAATCTTATGTGTAAAAGTGTTATAAAACTTAAGAAGATTAATTTGTACATGGATTTGGTGTTTTACATATTTATATTTGTTCTATCAATTTAAGTGATAAAATTTACAACTTGTAAAAGTGTTATGAAACTTAACAAGATTTATTTGTACATGGATTTGCTGTTTTATATATTTGTATTTGTTCAATTTCAGTGATAAAATTTCAGTATACATATTTTGTGAATGGATTCTTTGTCATCCATATTACTTTTTGTGCTAAAGTGAGACAGATTGTATAATTAATTCAATAAAACATATCAGTTTATAAATAAATGTGAGAAAGTATATCAAAGGTTTTTTATGTTTTCTTATTTCCACTTCCCATGAGAAAATATAGCAGAAATTAACATCATCACTTTCAACTAGGATTCTGTCTTATATTATAAAATGGCTTATAACATGGAGAATTGACAATGTGAAAATAATCACAGATTAAGAGGTAAATGACACATTACTATATAATTGTAGAAATATTGGTATAATGTTAAAGATTATTGTGTTTTTAAAAAAAATTAGAAGCCTGATGATGGAACATTATCTCCGAAACATGTAGCTACAAATGTTAAATAAATAGGAGTTATGCCAAATAAATACTTAAGGATTCTGTCTTTTTTATATTTATAATTTGTTATTTTCACTTCTCTGACAGAAAGTTCATCAGGAATTAACTTTACTAGTGGTTCAGTAGTATATTAATTGTTGATTAAATTAATATTAATTCAAAATTGATTTAGTGTCTTATATTTTGATATTTCCTTATTTCCACTTTAATATTTCCTTATTTCTCATTTTAATATTATAAGGTAAACAGAAGTTAATATTACTTTGAACAAGGATTTAGAGTTTCACAGTAAATGTAGGAGAATAACCTTTCCCTTCTAAAAGCAGCGACTAGAACATCGAAATAAATCGGTACAAGGTTAGAATCGATAGAAGGTATTCTGAGCGGGTTTAGGGGTTGGTGTCGCCGATCCGAACCATTACCTTCAAAATCGATTCTAAGTTGATACCATTGTGATACTGAAAGACTGAATTTCTATCTTTCTAAAATCTCAGAAAGCAGCTAATATTTATTTTTGATATAGTTCACAATTTTATGACATGTTTAATGATATTTAAATTTCTATCTTCCCTAATTTTCTTAGACGGTAAACCAGGCAAGGAGAACCACAGTTCCCCTTTTGTTGCAAGAGCAACCAGACGGTAACCTGGCCAAAGGAACTACAGTTCCCTTTTCTGACGAATGACGATAAAAATCATTAAAACCAATGTTGGCCATATTAGATAATCGTTTCTTGATTTGTATAGGCTAAACTTAAATTATTCAAAATAATTCTAAAAAAATTCCCAATACTTCTGTTTTTGCCAGGAAAAGGGTTAAGGATGTGACCATGCTTTTTTCAAACGTGAACACATCACATATCACAGTGAACAAAAGAGAGGGCGAAGGCGAATGAGAAACGGACAATACCATGCCAGTGATTCTCAATCTTATTTGCTCCGCGACCCCCAAATAGTAAAAATAAATGAAATTATTATTTCGAGCCCTCACCAATAATGATAGAAAGCCTGACTATTAATAATTTAATTTTGACAGTAATTATAAATGTAAAATGGTTTTTTAATGTTTAAAAGTAAGTTTGTAATATTTATTTTTAATTTTTTTTTTTTTATAAAATGATCAAATATATTTCATCTTTGTTTCGCGACCCCCCTATATCACCTATATCACTTATGCTAAGGACCGCTGTCATATGGGAAGACAAGGACCAAAGAGCGAGTGAAATATAAGGAACAGAACGAAGAAAGAGGGTCGAGTGAGTCGATAAACGAAAACCGAGTGACGAGTGGAACAGTGCTATAAGTAACAGAACGAATATCTGGGTGTATGGGGGAACGAAAAAAAGACTGAGAGAACGGAACAATCGAGGCCTTGTACTGTTCTTAATCGTTACCCCCATTGGAACCGTTCCACCAGAAACGGACTATCTCTACTTCCAGGTGCAGCATTTAGTTCTCCTTAAAGTCGCATAGCAAAACAATAACCTTAAGTCTTGTTTTGATAAGTAGATAGTCATCTTTCCGTTTGTAAAGAGCTTGCTCAATTACACTTGTACAGAGAAGCAGTTTCTGCAACTGTACAGCCCCAGCAAGATTTGGAAGATGAAATCAATGCAGCTTCCTTTCACATCTAAGAACTTTTTTCAACACAAATAATTTTTTTAACCTGTTTTCTATATTTCAGATAATTGTAATTTTAGATATTAGTATATATTTTATTCTAAGATTTTTAATTAGATATACTTTTATAAGAAAGAACTCATAATAAAAAAATTGATATTTTTGTGATATAATCAAACCTTTCGAATAATGATAGTTTTTGATGTGTGATACACTAACAAGGGGAGAACACATTCAGTCTCTCTCGGATCTTGTTGGCAGCTTTTTTGGAGATTCCTGGTCAAAAAATATTAGAAACGTATTTTGCCGTTCCGACTAATGGGCCGAGTAGAAGCCGAGAAAACAAAATTAAATAGCATTAAACTAAGTTATTTTATATCTCGAGCTGAAAAAAATTATATCGACATGATTCTTGCACCGAAATTTCTATTTTTGAGTTTTAGAGGGTGCTGAAATCAAATTATTGGGGTAGAAAAATGTCTACCTCATTTTACGGTCTAAAAGCTGAAAATTTTCAAGTACGTTCAACAGACTTGTTTCCACAAAAACTGACATCGGGTTCGAATTCAGTACTTAAAAGAACCCTTAAATACGAAATTTCATTTTAAAAAAAAATAAGAAATCTTTACCTTCAAAATTGGCCTAAACAAAAACGGTAAGCAAGTTTTTTTAATTTTTTAATTAACTTCAATTATGGTTAAACGTACCAATTTCATACTATAATCTAACATATAGGGTGGTAATACGCTTGAAATATCTTTGGTTTGTAATTCAAGTTAAAAATCAAAGTGAATTTCGTGTTTTCCAACTTTTGAAATCAAAAGAAAGCTGGGGCTTTACTCTTAAAATTACGTAGATTGTAAGCAATGGCGATTTAAAGAAAAGTTACCCATAAGCGGTTTAAAAATTTCATTCCCCTTGAAGAGGATGCAAAAATTGTTATTTTTGTTTTTATTGAATAAATGTTTTTCAATACTTTTAAAGATGTTGAATTCGCATCCGATGTCGGTTTTTGTGTAAAAAATCTTTAAACGTAGTTTGCTTGAAGATCTAATTATTTTATTAGATTTTAACTAACTTTTAATAGATTTAACTAACCAAAATTTAATCATGCCCATATCATTTTTTAAACTGGATACATGAAATAAATTAGTTTAAAGCTACTTCATATTTTTTTCTCACTTCTAGAGCCAATTGGTCCAAACAGAAAAATACATGTCAAAATTTTTTTAACAGGAACCTCCAAAAAAGTGCCTACAAGAGACTGAGTGTGTCCTATTGTATGTCTACTATTTTTTTTTTAAATAACAAGGAATTTTAATAAAAATTGTTTTGTAACGAAAGTGAATATTAATTTATTAATTAAAAATATCCTTTTGACTACTATCGATATTTCTAGCAAAACAAAACATGCTCATATCAGTTTTCACCAAAACTCAATATGTCCAAACAACTTTTATAAACTATGCTAATTACACCATGGGTATAATGTGTACATGTAGAAACTTGAAAAAAGGGGGACTCCTTAGTAGATATCTAAAAAGGATCTAAATAATGTAACATATTTTTATTTAACACAGGGAGCTCTGGTGTAGATTTTTAGCTCTTTCTGAAAAATGTTCTGAAGCGGAAACATTCAGTTTCGAAAGACTACTACTCAATTTCATATTATGACAAAATATCACCATATAAGATCAAAATGGCTTTTTCTGTTAACCAATTCTCCTTGAATTTTTCCTTGATAATTCTATATTCTCAATCACCTTACTAAATTTTAAAAGAATTAACTTTAAAATCATAACGGATTTCCTATAAAACATGCATGATGCTATAGAAGGATTAATACGATTAGGATTGATGAATTAATGGCCACTTCTATTGGAATTATTTTATTAGAAAACTAGTTTTGAATGTTTAACATTCATCTTCAGTTCTAAAACATACAAAATTATCAAAACATCAGCACCTTGTTACATGGATTATATATATATATATATACTAAAGTTTTCTAAAATTCAAATATTGGTACTCGACTGAGGAGATCTAACAGATATCTGAAGTATTTCCACAGTGGAAGGGGAAGGACCAGGTATTTTAAATTTAACTTTCCTACCTGAAATTTTGGCCTTGGAGGAGTGTAATAGTGTAAAATAAAAGATATTATAAACAAAAGATAGAAGACAGCTGCTCACTTGCCTTTTATTGTTTACCATTGTAATAAATATTATTTATCATCTAAGTGTATAGTTTTGTTTTTCTCCTTTTTTATAAATCATGTATAATAAAATAAATTATTCTTTTACGAGACTTAAAGGACAAGAAACTGCTCGTCGTTTCGGACTATTCTAACATTTACTTGACAAGCATTTAAAGCTCATAATCAATTACAAAATACTTATTTACATGACAATGTACTATGATTAAACCCATTTGGACAGAAAGTGTTAAGTTTGGGGCTCCACCACACCTTCCGATTCTTCGTGTATTCAATCCTTCTTAAAATCCTTAATGCTTCTTATTATGTCACTAACAAACTTACCCATATGTTGCTGATTTGGCCCAAACCATATACCTATCCTTTCATAGTAAACTGCTTACCCACTCTAATCAACCAGTCTTGTTGCCAAACACTCAATTCCCAATATTCCTCAGACGTATTTGAAAAGAAGATGGCCAAGAGACCTTCTAATGTAGAACTTTTATTGAAGTGGTACTAGTGATTAGTTCTTTACATGTTATTTTAATCATTTTCCTCAAGTTTACTTGTAGTATATAATGTATACAGTTGTAAATATCAATAAATAGTTTTTTAAAAAATCTTTTATTTTAATTATTGTTTTTATTAATAAATTATATTAAAAATAACTATATTGATTGTTGACGGTGGAATGATCATAATGGGAAATCAAGATAATGGTTGGGTAGTGGTCATATGAAAATACTGTCATCAATTGGATTTCAAAGACCATCATTATCATTGAAATAATTCTTTTTTATCTAATAAAGTATTAAACTTTAAAGAATAAACAGCTTTGCAGGTTAAATAGTGTTTCATCTTTATTTATCTTTATTTATAATAATTTTTATTTTGGAAGTAATGATAAAAATTACTTTAAGTATATAAAAAAAAAAATTCTTGACATTTTAAATATTCACAAAATTTGTGTTATTTACCATTTTTGCAACATTTTTTGTTCCAGATTCATACCAAAAAAGAGGTTATTAAAACACTTCAAAGGAATTCAACAGATGAAAACCAGAGAATCATTTCTGTTTCAATACAATTAGTATTTTTTTCTTTCTTTTTATTTCTTCATATACTCCAGCAGACACATATTGGATTAGTTGACTCATGGGTGTAAACTGGAGTCAGCTAATTGAAAACCAAGAAAATCAGAACCCTAGAATGAAATTTATGCATATAGTATGTTCACTGTGAGCTTGAAAGTTAATATTCTTTGCACTGTGGCTTTTCCTGTGTAAAGATACGTACATATACAGGGGATAGAAAACTACCTTATAGTTTTTACTATACGTATAGTAAACTAGCATATATGTACACATGAGCTCTAGTTATAGTAGGCTATATGCAAAATTTTACAATCCTGTAGTCGAACTATATGCTGTACAGAAATATTGTATCGCATAGGTGGACCACAAGAGGAGGAAACAAATCTAGGTGTATTGTATATTACCGTAAAATGGGGTCACATTAGTACGGTGGGGTGAAATTGGTACACAATTGTTTCTGTGGTGATTTCCTTCTGGCAGGTAGTTGTGTCGACTTTTAACAAGAGCGTAGAATGAGTCGTTTCGCTCTCATAAAAAAAAAAAAAAAAAAAAGTCGACACAACAACCTGCCAGAAGGAAATCACCACAGAAACAATTGTGTACCAATGTCACCCCACCGTACTAATGTGACCCCATTTTACGGTAGTTTTGTCTTGTCTGCTTTCAATAGTTCTGCTTGCTGAATTTTAAGCGTTGCTACAGTTCGATTTTTGGTTGAAATTTTGCATATAAAAAAAAAAAAAATCCATATTTCATTTTGTTCTAATAAGGTAATATGTGACAGACTAAGTCTCATCCTGCGTCTAAACTGCCATTTCTAAATTTTTTGACATTTTGTTTAAACATGGAACATGAGGGATTTACGTGTAGTTTGTTATTAGGAGAGTAAGCACAGTTAGGAGCTCAACTCTTCTTATACCAAATAACACTATTTTTAACCAGGAGGCAGGTTCTAAAGAGAGAGTTCCTTTTGACTCTGTTTCTCCTAATAAGAATTAAAAACTTTTAACCTGGATTTGACCTAACTTGCTCAATCCCTTTCGGCTGTTCTAAATTTTGCTTTTGAATAAAAAAAGTCATGTTTGAAACCTCTATTCCCAAGTATTTGACACGCTCTAACTCTGTTGGTGTCGCTCTGTTCGAAAATTTTATAAAAGTTAACTTATCAGAAATTAAATGGAATATATTTTTTACTATAAATGATTTGATACTAGGACCATTTAGGAGCTATATCGGTTGAATGAAAAAAAAAATAAGTAAGGTTTTCAGGTTAAATTAATTTGGTTTATCTAATTGGTGCCAGTGCTATCAACTATTCATTCTTGTTGGATAGCTGCAAGTTGTTTTAGAATCTATAAATAGCGTGTTCTCACGGGCATATTTATTACTATATGGTAGCTAAAAAAACTAGCATATAGTTCAACTATACAAATTGTTTTGGGCTATGGGAAACGATCACACAACTAGTCACACTATCCCAGAACTATACACTAGTTTTCTATCCCTTGAGTAGTTTTCTTAAGCCAATTTGAGTTAAATTAGAAGGAATTAATTAATTTTTTAAAGACATAATATCATACGATTTTATTCATCAAAATTTTATTAAATAATATATAGGTACTAACAGTAGAAAACTACAAAATTTCTCAATACAATAATTTCTAATACAAAAAAAGAAATATTAAAAAATTATATATTTATAATAAAAAAGCACATTTCTGGTAACTATAAATTTTGTAAGACCCATGAAATTTAACTTAAAATTAATTTTTACATTCATCTTTTATACATTAAGTTATTTTCCCACAACAACTCCTTAACATTAGTTAATAAAATATTCACAGAAATATCACTTTAATATAAAATAAAGACCTTTTATCTATTAACCATCAATATAGTCTTCATCGATAATTCTCCAAATTAAAAAAATAGAGAGATTCACTAAATTGTACAAAGGAAATGAAAAAACGTTTCTACCATTAATTTTCTAAATCAATATACCTTAATAGGAAACACCTAACAACAATAGAGCAGTCTCAAAAGAAACAGTAATCAGAATCTATAACTCATCTACAATGATTTTTTTTTTTTAATATAAGTATGAGATTAGTAATTAAAACAGTTTTAAATTTAATCAATAAGAAATAAACAACCTTTAAATAACATCAGTTCCTTTCAAGTGAGAATGGAACACTCTTTCTTCAGCCATCTCTTTATTCCTGTTCCACACGTTTTGTTCACAATATTCTCTCTCCTAGGAAATAAATTAAAAAAATAGTAATTGATGAATTAATAATTGTTTTATGATTTGAGAGGAATTTAACAATAATAAAAGTAAAATAAATATTGAACATTCCAAAAATGGAATATAGAAAACTAAGTGAGACTATGCTTCCCTTAGAGCAAATAGTTTTGGTCAATTGTCGGATAAACCATTTTAGAATGATAAATAAATAAAGCAAATGTATGAAAAAACAAAACAAAAGCAAGATGAAAAAGAATAACAAAAGAACTTGATTATTTAAGTAATGTGAACAATTAAAAGTAGCTGAAAGCCTGCTTGACCAGTAATCAGGAGATATAAAAGGCCAATAAAACCAAATATTTTAAAATAGTATTTAATGATTGGAAAAATGGTTAATATTGATTTTTTAAAATTTCAAATATTAATTACCTGGCACATTATAGCATTTTCTTTTTTCTTACACCAATATTCGGGACCAAGCCCACATTCTTCAGATCCACAGGCACCTACTTTGCGACAAACAATCGGTCCAACAGGAATAGTTCGCAAAGCAGCTTCAACTTGAGGAGCGATTTCAGCAATCAGGCTAATGCACTAAAAATGATTTCAAATTAATCAATAATAAAAATTAAAATAAATCTAACAGTACCACTACCACAATGATTCTATTAAATTTTAATTATTAGTACTACATTGACTCTGATCGGACAAGGGACAAGGTTCTTTTGGATATAAGGACATCTTCAGTTCCCAAAAAGTCAAAAGTATTATCAATAAATAAAATCTTGTCATACACTAGAATACTGACAGATAACTTAGAAGCATGGTTAATAATTATAAAAATACAATATATGTTCATAGTAGTAGTTTCATTTCTGCATTTTTCTCTTACAATTTCATAGAAGCCAACTAAAATATGTTAACCTTCCGATAGGCACACGGATCTATCAGAAACGTATCTGAAATGTTTGTTTAATTTTCTTTGATCCTTGGCGGTCTTGGGAGTTCCTCTCTTCTTTTGACCTAGCCCTAGCACAGCCTTAACATAGGATTTTTACGGCAAACAGTAAGTTAGAAAAATGTGTTTTATATCTCAGAAATAAGCGTCCACCCCATAGGTTTTTAATTTTTTTTTTTTTTTTTTTTTTGTTGCACCAACAATAATCACAAGAGAAGTCTCAAAAAATTTTATGATGAACTTGTACAGGAACAAATACAAAAGAGAAGTCAAAAGTGACAGGAGAACATCAAAATAAAAAAAAATGAGGCTTGCAGAAAAGCACCAAGAGAAACAAGAAGGAGATCAAATTGAGGAACCCCCTAAAAAACAATGTCCGGCCATGTTAACAAACTAAAAAATCGAGAATCACCCTTTATATAAGTATGATATATATAGGCAGTTTATTTGTCGGTAGTATCAAATCTTTTTTTGCAATGATTGTATTTTATCTTTAAAGTAATTTTGCAATTTTCATAAAACTAGTCTTTAATTATAATTTTGTATAGCTCGTAGTTTTTTAAATGCAATTTTGTATTTTTTCTGAGTTTCTTGAGAAGCTGTGAAATAAAACTTGTTCGATGAAACATAACATGTTCATTTTTAAATAAACTTTTATTCCAATTTTTTTTTTTCCACTAACCCATGCGCTATACCAAGTATGCTGATTAACTTATCTGCATTTTTAAACATGTACATAATATAGATATGGTGCTTAAAAAAACAGATATACTAATTACAAACAAGTGGTATCTGTGAGATACACGCGCCCGTCCTAGTTTATCTAGAAAGCAGTTAAACTCAATCATTATCAACAATTAAGGTATATTAAAAAAAGAAAATATAATGAGAAAAATGTTACATTTCAAACATGTAACTTTACAACATAAAAATTTACATTTCAAATCATAATACGAATAATGATTAAGAGAATAGTTAATTAATACTAATAATAAAAATCTGTTTAAGATAAAGTCTCACTTACAAGCTTAGTGTGCTTGCGAGGCAGGCGCTGGCAGGCTTTAAGAAGACTATCATTAAATTCTTCATCAACATCAGCATCAGTTAAGACAGTCTTAAGAGACTCCATAAGAACTTCACAGGTTAAACACCTTCTTTCAGGTTCTATATTGTCAGAAAAAAAATTAATTACAAAACCATGAGCCAAAAATTTAAATACTATAATAATCAAAATATAATTTGATTTTTGTTCAATGAATTTTTAAATTAACTATGTTTGTAGAACTTGACTAACACATCTTGTTCAATGGCAAACATGTTATTTTAAAAATAACTATTCATCATTTTGGTAATTTCCAAAACAAAACAAACAAAATGATCAGTTTAAAAGAAAAATACAATATTTTTTTTTAAATTATCCCATAAAAAATTATTTAAAAAATTACAACCAATCAAGTTACAAAAGAATAGATGATTATTTTATATTTTTTAAAACACATGTATTTCAAAAGTGATGCAGCTCAAAAAATTTTTAGTTTTTTAATAAAATTATTCATAATAATGAATCATGCGTAACTTCACTATTTTTTTATAGCACATGTAAAAAAAATCAGTATTATCATGCGTAACTTCACTAATTTTTTATGTAAAAAATATATCGAATCAACTTCAAATCACTCACTTGTGGTTAGGGTTAAAAGTGAAACACACTAAGTCAAAAAACATGGTTCTGAGTAAACGCTGATCAAAGATTTTTTTTAAATTCTACTTTGGTACTGACTTTATTTTATCAAATTAGTTAAAGCACTGGCAATTTCAGGTCTTTTATCAGTGTTTACTCAGAACCATGTCTTGACTCTAACAATTAGCGAGTGGCGGTATTGGAAGGTACAAAACTTGGATTTTTGCACACAAGCACAAAACTAACAATATGTAAATAAATCAGAACTACCCGACCTTTAGCACACACACTAAAGCACAATTTCACTGGACTACCAGGAATTATGCAAAAAATTTCTCCAACCCACCAGACTCCCCAGGGGGGCAGATAACCTGGAGAGTAAGACTAATGAGATGCGGATTTAGTGAGGTTCCACTATATTTTAACATCTTAATACAATCTGACTATTTGGATTTTCTCATTATCTTTCAACCAAATCCCAGAAACTTCAATGATACAAATGAATCAAAACAATGTAATTATAAGTATCAATATGAATTAATACATAAATGAAATTTAAATAAACTCACTCATAACAAATACATTAGCTTTGGAGCAGAGATTTAGAGCACTGCACATAGCTGCTGGCGTAACATTATCAGCCAAAAGTTCAATCAAAAGATCGGCGTACTCTTCAACAAAGCGTTTGCATTGAGCTGAAACGGTCTTTGGCATGTAACTGCAAACTTTGTAGACACCTTCTTTAATTTCTTCCTACAATGACAGCACAAAAGAAAATTAAGTTCAAAATGAAATATATCACGTGTTCTCGATGGAATGACATAAAAATCTATGAAAGAGACAATTGAAATTTAAAAGGCATATACATTTAATGCTGTAATTTAAGATCAAGGAAGTACTGAAAAATCAATAAAAAAAAATAATAATAATTAGCAATTGAGACCTTATGAAACCAGACTGGCCTTAAATTCAGATTTAATTTCACTTCATTATTTTCAATTAACTCCTGCTTAATGTTGCCTTGGGCCCAAAATATGTTTCACTCGATTTTCAATTCTAAGTGAATAACTAAAAATGTTGCTCGACTGTATATTCTGAACTAAAAAAAATCCTCTCTCTTCTTCTTCACTGCTTTCTTATCAGCACCTCTTTTGTCAAATCACTACTCATTCCTTGTCAACTATACAATCTCCCAAAATATATTTTGATTTTTTACATTTCACATTGAATTGTTACATATTTGTTTTTATTACAAATAAATTAAATTTTATAATTATGTATAGAACACATTCTTCATAATTCAAATTACCATACATAATTATATAATCAATTTTTTGATTATATAGTTTACTAGGAATAAGTAGGGATTTGGCAAAAGAGGTGCTGATTAAGAAGGCAGTGAAGAAGAAGAGAGAGGAGTTTTTGAGTCCAGAATACAGTCAAGCAACATTGTTACTAATTCATTTGGAATTGAAAATCGAGTGAAAGAACATATTTTGGGCCCAATACAACAGTAAGAAGGAGTTAATTGAAAATAATGAAGTAAATAAGGAAATTGATAAGCAATTGTATCTCCCAATTATAATTTTATTTATCAAAAATTATGCTATAGAACCTTTTTTTTTGGCGACATTTCATGGTTTATGCCACCACAAGCCCTAAAAACATATATCACAACATGGATAATAATTTATGAAAATTAGCAATGACAATTTTTGATAAATAAAATTATAATAGGGAGAAACGATTGCTTATTAATTTTCTTATAAACTTAATATCTCCTTATGTAATATAAAATAATAATATAATGAAGTATATTAATATAGAAGTGAAATTACATATCTGAATTTATGGCAGAGTGACGAATCTGGTTCAAACAACAAAAAAAAGTTAAAGGTTGTATAATGCAAATTTTTTATATAGTTCATGAACTAATAAATTAAAAAAAAAACATAGTGTATTGAATTACAAAAACTTTTAATTATAAAATAAATGTATTACCTATAAATATAATTTTATGTAAGTGCTAAATATAGTTATAATTTAATCTTTTCAAAATATTCAATTTGTGTACAGATATATATTTTTTTTATGTTTTCAATTTTTATATATAACAGAATAATTTTGAAATATTTTTTATACACTGCCTATACAAGTTTTTTTTTTATTTATCATCAATATTTGCAATTAATTCAAAAAAATTTCTCAGATATTTTTAATACCTACATAATAATAATATTTCTTTTTTTAGATTGCCTATCTAATTATTATTTACCATTTCATATTTAATTTAATATTAATTTGAACTAATACAATATGTTGTATAAATGCTACTTGCAATTTACTAATTTATTTCTTAAATAATTATTGTGTTGTTAATAGATTTGGTTTGCTTTTTTTCAGCTTCCATTCGGATTATTTTTTGAGATTATTTTTTTTTTTAAATTAAAGGTTGTATAATGCAAATTTTTTTGAGGTATCGGTACTGCAAATCGAGAATCGATTTTTTGGTATCATACCACTAAAGAGAATTGAAAAATTTTGATACCGACACATCACTACTAGAAACTGTGATATCTTAGGAAATAGATACCAAAAAAAAAAAAAAAAATTTCAGATATGTACAGAACATATTTTTAAGTATCGCTAATTTTCTTCTTAAATCACTAGATTGTCAGAAAAAGGAGGATTAATAAATTAAAAGAGATATGAAATATGAAAGATTAATAATTACTTCTGTTTTTTTGTCCTTCAGGATTTTTTCCAGTTTTGACATGACAAACTCACACAGTATACATTCATTAGCAGTCTTTTCTTGGCGCATAGATTCTCCATCATCGTAAATTTCATTTGTTCCTAGTGAAAAAGGAAGCATTAATAACACATTTTACTCCTTATACATTAACTGAAAAGGTAAATGTATCTAAACGTACTGATAGATCCAGCAGAAGCACTAGTTTCTGGGATAGTAGGGATCTTACAAAGCTGCGAATAGATGCAAGCCTCTTCAGATGTGAAATCAGCAATGATCATATCAATGAGCATCTCCCTATAGCTGGTTATAAATTTAGCACATTCAGTTGTCAAACTATTGGGAAATACATCAACTATGCATAGATCATCCAAGGCATCATTGATATCCTCCTACGAATTAAGGGAAAAAAAAAATTAGATGATTTTGTTACTAAAAAAATTAAAACTAATATCATCTTAAAGATACAGTTTATATTTGCTGAACAGGTATAATAATATAAATTTAAAAAAAATAGAACAATAAACAGACTGATAGTCTATATAGTCAAAAATTTAAACCATTCAACAGAAGCCCACAAATCTATTTAAGATTTATTAAATAAACATATTTAAATAGACTTACAGACAGAAAGTCTAAAATTCTTAGAGAGATAATACCTTTACAACTACTGTAATGTATTTAAGAAAAATAAAAAAGGATTTGAAAAAAAAAAAAAAAAATCGGTTTACAAATTGGAAATTGATGTTTACAAGAGTATTTGCATAGATCAAGTACCAATAGGATAGAGGATCAAAAGCTGTGATAGGAAACATCAGGGAGGCAGGGAGGCAAAAGGATCCCTTCAGGAAAGACCTTTGTAAAATTTATGGAATAATCATAGGTTGAGGATCAGGATTAACATCTATATGGTGAAATGGACACTGTAAGAGACAATCAACTCAAGAAGACTACTAAATGATCTTGCAGGGGAAGGTCCACCCTGTCCTAAAGGGCTAGACGTGGGAGGTAATGAGTATAAACAGCTAGAGGCATTTTGCAGCAGAGAATGGAAGAAGAAAGTAAAAGAAATCATGGTTCTTCAAGGAATGTGGAGTCCAACAATGTTGGATTTAAGCTAAAGAATTTCCATGTTTCTCTATTGACGCATTTTTCTGTTTGTTTTAAAAAAAAAATAAAAATAAAGAAAAAATTATTTTTCCTAGTAAATTTAGAACTCAGAAAGAAAACATAAATGTATGAATACACATAGTTTTCAATTAGAATAGATGTTACATTAAATAGGAAATAACAATTTCTCATCATAAATTCGTCTTAATGTTCCATAGACATAAACAGATTTGTGAGAAAACTAAGAACATCAACTTAAAATTTTGCTATAAGATACAAGATTTTTTCTCTTCTTTTTGTTTACACAGGAAACCTTAAAATAAGATTTTCCATGCAAACCGTAAACACGTGACAAGAAAACATAATCAATAATAAGGCATCAACTTAGTCACCTCAGTTCTGTTTGATATTTTATGAAGAACTTCTTCAACAGCAAAAAGGCAGAGAGGGCAGGTTGGTTTATCTTTGTATTCCACAGCTACGAGTTCAGAGGGACAGACACCAAGTCCTGGGCAAACCTGTGAAAAGAAATCACAATAATTAACACATAAAGAATCATTTTGATTCAATAATGTTTACTTCTCAATTGTGACAGAATATAACTTTAAAATGACACTGAATACCACACTGCAGCAAATATAAGGTATATTCTTTGATACTTTAAAAATAAATGCTATCATATTTTTTTTTACTAAAAATTTTAATTGTTGAAAATAGATAATCTTTAATGAAAAGTATT
Organism: Euschistus heros; assembly: GCA_003667255.2. Classification (NCBI taxonomy): domain Eukaryota; kingdom Metazoa; phylum Arthropoda; class Insecta; order Hemiptera; family Pentatomidae; genus Euschistus; species Euschistus heros. Next base: position 92,311 of record RCWM02000931.1, on the reverse strand, counting down.
TAGTCACTTTCTTTATCTTTCCTGGCACTGCAGACTTAGAATCTTGGCCTCCTTAACCATTTTCATTTCTCTTTCACCAAAGCAACCCGTCTCCAATCTTCTTACACCAAGGTTCCTAATGTCATCCTCTTATGTCTTCCAACCACCCTTTTCTCAGTCTCCCCTATAAAAATTCCCTTGGTAATCTTGTTTACCCCATTCTCACATCAGTCAGCCTCCCAGCTCTCTCTTTATCCACAATACAAAATTTTGCTCCTGGCACAGTTCTCTTAACTCCTTACTTTTTATAATCCTATACCTATCATCCTTCCTTACTGGGCCAAAGATTGTACATAGGATCTTTCTTTCCCCAGTGCTCAGCATTTTTTGATATGTTTAGGTTAGGACCCATGTCTCACTCTTGTACGTGACATTAGGCCTAAATATGCTTTTATACACTGTCAGTTTCACCCTTGACAGCTCTCTAAAACTGACCACCCTTTTTAGCGCCTATTGATTGCTGTTATTCTTCCTTTTACTTCTCCACTCACACCATTTTTTAGAGTGAGAACGGTTCCCAGATATTTGAAATCTTTAACCCTTTCAAACTCGTAGGGTTTGCCTATGGCTGCTATATTATGTACCAGTTTTTATTGTAAACTAACCAAATACTTTGTTTTATACTCATCTATCTCAAGAACTAGCTTCTTTGATGCAGCTTTGAATTTTTTAACACTTCAGATTCATGAAATATTTAATTTTTTTTTAAATATTACTATTCAATATCTTATAAATAAATTTAATGTAATCAATAATAATTAGAAGCCATACCTGTGAAGGGTCGATTCTATTGGCTAAGAGAGCAATGAAAGCATCCATGTATGTATCGACAAAATCATTGCACTCATCTCTCACTGAGAGAGGCAAACGGGAACAAGCTTGTTCAACAACTTTCTTGATTTTCTTTTCGACACTTGGAAGAGTTATTTCCTGTAAGGATAATTTTTTTTTTAATTTAAATATATTCAATTATTAATCTAAATGTTTATTTTAATTATAAAGTAAGTTTTCCTTCCAACAGAAACCCTGTTGAAAGGGATTTTATTTATTCCTGTACACACCATACTTTATCGTATCTTATATAATGCACATGTGCTTTTAATGATTTTTGTTTTGATAATTATTTGTATTGCAAGTTAGATATAAAGAATAAAAAAATAATTAAATAACATAAAATAAAGAATGAGAAGATATTATTATACAGAATTACTCAAAACTAAGCAACTAAGTTATTATAACAAGATAAATATCTCAATAGTGTTTGATTTAGAATAATATATGCATCAGTTATAGAGATATCAAAGGTATTAATATCTACAATTTTTTCAATAGAACTAAAAAAAAAAATTTTAAGATCTTGAAACATCATCATCAAATACTGTCCATCCACCGGCCAATGTCCTACTTTCGGTAGTGTTTTTGTCTGTAGTATAGTTCTGTAGTCAGTAAGTAGTAAGTAGTCTGAATTCATATATGAGGTAATGTATATTTTGTTCCATGAAATCACATGGAAATAAGAATGCAACTCTTATGCGTAATCTATTAAAATAAATGTTTACTGCCGCATGCCCTGTGATTCCTTGTATAGTGTAGAAGTCAGTCCATGAGTTTGATTTTATATAGGTCCGTAAGTCTGGAATGAAGTGTTGAAGATGTCTTGTATATCGTGTTCCAATGTGTCTGCCACTGGTCTACAGCTTGTTTGGGCAATATATGCTTAAGGTGTTTCTTGGAGAAGAGAGAAAATGACAAAGGAAGGGAAGGATCCTTGGAATTCCCTTTTGCAGTCTTCTCTGCCAAATTGTCTTCTGGTATGTCTGAATGTCCTTTTATCCAATTTGATTTGCTACCGTCAGTTATTGGTACATTCTGGGCCTAATTTATACTTTATTACATCTTCTAAAATTTTGTTTTTAAAAATGAGATGAGCTCAGCCAAAATTTTTGCCATCCTTAATTCCATCAGTATATACAGTGGAGTCTCACATATACGAAACTAACTTATAAGAAACATTCAGTTATACGAAGAATTTTCCGTTCCCTAGCGAAACTCCATTTAATCCTGTGTAATCAATTATTCACTTGTGCGATATTCAGTTATACACAACATTCACTTATACAAAAGTTAATTTGTTCCCCTGGTGTAAATACTATTCAGTTATAAGAAGAGACAACAGTTTTTCCACGAAATGTTTACAGACTTACTGGTTGATCCTTGTTTTTGATTGACACTATGTACATACTCATAATGTTTCATTAATCAAGTGCACTTTTACAAGCTATGCCGTTTACGGCAGTATCTTGGAATGCTGTTCAGCCTATTACAAAGTGCTTTCGTAAAGCCGGAGTACATACAGAAGGATATGTCGACTAATTAAGTGAAGTGAGAGATGATAATAGGCATCATCAAAAACAACATGGCAATGTGTGCATTCCGAAGTTACGAGAAGAACGTTGCTGAAGTCACAAAAACCGAACAAAATCTTAACGATTTCAATTTCCAAAGTTCTGAGGACGAAGAGCCAGGACCACCACCAATATTTACCTAAACTGTCGCTACATTTTAGGTTGTAAAACGTTCATAATTGAATGTGAACACTGATTTATAACATAGCTTGCAGAAAAATGAAACAATCTAAAATTACAGAATTTTTAAAGAAAAAATAAATATGTACTAATATTTTGAAAAAATTATGTATGTGATGATTATTTCAATTCCTATCTTGCTTTTTGTTTAAGTTTATTTTAATTATCTTTTATTTAAGTATATAAATACATACATACATAATACATGTAATATGAAACTTGAAAATATAATAATGTACAACGCTATCTAACAGCAAAACATGTACAAACAATAAAATTTTGACTTTTTTTTTTAAGAAGAATTCCTTTTATTTTAAAATAGTCACGAAACCTAATAATATTCAGTTATAAGAAGTATTCACTTATATGAAACATTTTCCGTTCCCCCTCACATTCGTATAAGTGAGACACCACTGTATTTCATAGTTTGTGGGGTCAGTCAAGCGCTTAGTAATAGAAGGAAATTCTGCTGGACGTAGCCAATCCTTGTAGTGGGTGGTAGGTTCAATGTCGTTGGATATGAAATTGTCATAGTCGGTGTTCATTGATAACAAACGGAAGTTACCAACATAACTGTCAGCTAGTATACTAATGGGCATAATTTTGACCAAGACAAAAGCAAATTTAGACAAAAGTTTGTTGTTTAGATCTTAAATATAATTTTAAAAAAATATTTTTTATCTTGATATTCATGATTTTTATCAAATAAAATTACAAATTGAATTTTTAGTTTGTTGATTTAAACAAAAATAATCACTATGCACTATCAGAAAGTGAAATGAACACTATACCTGCTGGACAAAGTGCAAAAAGTATTCACAGAAAGCACAAAGGGCCTGATCCTGTGGCTGCGCCTTTCCACCCAGGAGGTGTTTAGGTAAGAACGTGATTGGAGTCAATCTTTCAATTGGAAGTTGGCTATCTGAAACCAATCAAAATATTTAAATAAGCAGTCATCTACGATCTTAATAATAAAAATTATATTTAGGTTTCTAGATATGATTTCAATATTTAAGATATATTCATTAAAAGAAAACTTTGATAAATGCTATGAGAACGTAATAAGCAAGCTAAAAGTTTTTCAAAGATTTCTATACTCATGTGTCCAATAGTATATGTATATATAATGGGGTGTATAAAAAAAAAAAAAAGACCATTTTTTAAACAAACATTTGTATTATTATTTCTTTGAAATAAAATACAATTAATACTCAAAGTAAAGTCCATTGTTATCTACCGTCATTATCCATCTGCTAGCCAACTGCTCGATGCCACGCTGATACCATTCCTTGGGATGGCTGTCAAAGAACTCTTGGATAGCATTTTCAACTTACGCAAAATTATCGAATTTTTTCCCTTGAAGAAAATGGGCCATGGATCGAAAGTACCAATCCGAAGGTGCGAGGTCTGGACTATATGGTGGATGAGGCAGGAGTTCAAACCCATGAAGTTCTGTAAACTTTTCTCAACTTTTGTAAAATTGTGGAGTAGTAAGTTCGTGAGGGACCAGTCTACAGGTCTTTTTCACCTTCCTCATGGAGAGAAGATGGCGACTAACAGTATCTTTCGACACACCACACTCCCTGGCAAGTTCGCGAGTACTTGTGGATGGATCTGACTCAACAGCTTCTTTCAGAACCTCATCAATAACCATTAATGGCCACCCGGAGCCCTTCTTCCTTTCCGTCGTATCTCCACTTCTAAATTTTTCAAACTAACACCATGCAATGCGCTCTTCAAGGATACCTTCCCCTTCATATTTAATAATTTCACAAGCTGCTTAAGCGGCTGTGAATTTTTTTTTTCCAGTAATGTTTTAAAATTACTAGAATAGAAATAGAATTTCGTAGGACACTGTCATGTTTCTTCTTTGAAATAAATAACTGAACTGAGGCTTTTTTTGAAGAAGTCCAGTGTAAGTAAACAAGGTTTATGAATGCTCTAAAGGGATTATTAAGTATTGGTAAATAATAAATAGCATTAAGATATACACAAACTTTGAACCTCTGGAATTAGATAAAACGGTCATTTTTTTTTTTAAACACCGTATTATATATATATATATATATATATATATATATATATATATATATATATATATTTTTTACATTAAAAAAAAAAAAAAATTAAGAGCTATGTTGAGTGACTGGATTAATATATTAAATAAGATGTTAGATGGGATCTGTCAGAAAATTGTTTAAGCAATAATTGAAAATTAACAAACATATTTTATTTTATTAGCCAATATTTTGGCTGAATCATTGATGGCCATCATCAGGGCTGAAACAAAGAATAGTCAAATAAAGAAATAAAAAGAGAGTTAAGGGGGAAAAAAAAAGTGAAAAATTATATAAATATAATAAAACAAAATAAAATTTAAATTAAAGAGCTAATGAAATAAAATAATAATAAAATGAAATATAACAGGGTTAATAAACAATATAAATTTTCGTATGTAAAAAGTTGACATTATAAAGAGATTAAAAATAAAATACAGTAAAAATAAATAAGATATAAGATGATCAAAAGTGTAAATTAAAAAATAGAACATTTTTAACCCCTTTATAATGTCGACTCTTACATATTTTAATACATAAAACAATTCATATCTGATCCCACCTAACTAACATCTTCATAGAAAAAAAAAAAAAAAAAAAAAAAAAAAAAAGAATAGAAATGTATTTTTTTACACAACAAATGATAAATAATACATTCAATAATTGCATTAAAATCACTCCAATCTCATCTAAAAAACCTTCAAGAATGGTGTTGAAACGAATTTAAAATAAATACCAACAAATCACTTTCACCCTCCCTTGTAAACCTAAGACTTCCTGTCCCATAATATCCTTTAATGATATTCTACTAATCCCTGCTAAACAGATCTGCTTCCTAGGACTCCATCTGGACCAAAGCCTTTTGTACGAGGTGTGATCAAAAAGTTCCAGGACTTTTTATATAATATGGATTCCCATATTGCAATGTCTCACAGCGATGCGGTTGGCAGCATTGTATTGCCTGACTCAACAGGAACACAGCTGTGTTTGCAGATCAATAATAACATCACTGAAAGTAACATTAGCACAGTTTGTTTGAGGTTAGTTTTATAGAGTTTGGCTATTTTATGAAAATGAATGTGAAAGAAGAGCAACGTGTTTTTGTGTGAAACTGAACAAAACGTTTTCTGAAACCTTTTTGATGTTACAAGAGGCTTTTGGTGAAGAATGTCTAAGCCGATCATGCTGCCATCAGTGGTTCAAGAGGTTTAAAGATGGCCTTTTTGTGTAAAAAACGCAATGACTGTCATTCCTCAGCCCCCCTACTCACCTGACATGGCTCCAGCCGACCTTTCTCTTTTCCCGAAGCTTAAGAGACACCTGAAAGGACGAAGATTTCAAACAGTTGACAAAATTAAAGAAAAAACAACGGAGCTGCTTAACACCTTTACAAAAGAAGAGTTTTCTGGGGCCTTTGATCAGTGAAAACACCAGTGGGAAAAGTGTGTAGCTTCCCAAGGGGAGTACTTCGAAGGAGACAAATTTGAATAACCTGTATGTTGTATGAATAAATGTATAAAAATTCAGTCCTGGAACTTTTTGATCACACCTCGTATTCACATATAAGACTAAAATAACAAGAAACTGCCAGTAATTTTTGACTTTGTTAACATTCAGAGGAGAAATCATCAAAGTTACAAAAGATACATTAACATGACAGTAATTGACATAAGGACAAACGGTTAGCTCCCCTTAACTATCCAATCCATCTCAGAATCCTTTGGAAAATCCTTAGTGCTCAAAATGTTCTTTATGTTGCTTATTTAACCTAAACCAAATACCTACCGGCAACCGGGGTGATTTTTCCCACTTTTCAAATATTAGTTTGTACCATTTCTGAAGCTTGACAACTACAACACATGATGTTGTTAGTAGTATTAAATTCATATACAACCAGCGACGTTACGAGGTGAAGTTGTCAAGCTTCAGAAATGGTACAAACTAACATTTGAAAAGTTAGCAGTCACCCCTGGTGACGGTATCCTTTCATAGAACGCATCCTTAATTTCATAGTACGGAATCCTTTCATAACCCCTCAAATCCACTAGTCTCTCAACTTACTTCCTATTCAATAGGAAGAGGAGATGACCTTAAGAACTTAAGTACCAATGTGTAGTAAAAGCAATTGATATGTTATTATGAACATAATTTTACATTTACGAGATGTATTCATTGGTGCAGTTGTAAATTTCGGTACATAGATTTATAATTGGAAATTTTATATAAATATGATTACATAAATACCTAAATTATTAGTAATACTTACTTTGTATAAACTCTACAGAAGTTTTTTCAACAGGAATCAACGGCCTCAACAACTAAAAAAAGAAAAATAAATTAATAAAAAAATATCTATTTAAAATAAAACAACCTTAAAATAATTAGGGTTGAATTGATCTCAATGAAATTTAGTTAGATTCGAGGATAAAAATTCATATGTATACATAAAAAAGCAATTTTTAATTACTTATATACATCATGGGTAAAGTAGCTGATTAAAACAATCAACTATAGATCTAAGGTTGAACAAATTAAGACATTAACCCATTATAAATACCAAACTGTGTTATATTATAATTTTTTTATTCTACACGTACTATGCATTATAAATAATGTATTTTCTCAGCCTTGATAATGTGACAAAGAAAAGAGACATTGCTCTAATGTTAATAACCTTTATATAAAGCAGATATTCTTTTTTAATGCTCTAGTTATTGTTTATGTTTTACATATTTAAATTTGATTTCACTCCAGAAATTAAGTAATCTGTTTCATTTACAATTTTCTAAATATTTACAAAGAAATATACTAAATACATATATATGTAGCTAGCCATAAAAACAAACAGTGATTGTGTTTCATAATATTTTCTAAATTAAAAATGAATGTATGGACACATTTACAATTAAAAATATAAACATTCTGTTTTAAGCACCTAAATTTTGTTTAATCAAGGTTAAATTTTTTTTTTTAAAGTTCCTCAAAAAGGAAAACAAATAAATAGTTCCAATATGTAAAAGTAAATTAGGGATTTTACTGTTAAATTTTTTTTAGTTATAAACTAATTTAAAAAACAATTTTTTTTTTCTTCATAAAAACAATATCTTTTACGTAGTACAATGTATTTCCTTTAGCCATGAAATAGAGTTATCTATTTATAGATATAAAAATGAAAACAATCTATTAATAGAAAGCACGGATATGAAATAAAATTCTTGGCAAGCAAAATTATTTGTTGTTCTATTTAAATAAACACATCTGTCCAAAACAAAAATATCACGAAACAACCTTGTAGTTAGTACGATGTTATGCTTTTTGTAAATTAAAAAATAATGAACAATACACAATAAAATAAGTTTATTAGGTTGTTAAACCAACTAATGAACCATGACAAAGGCATTATTTTCATGTGTATAAATAAATAGAAACTATTTTACAGTCATTTACGCATCATAAATGAAATAAAATAATAATGTTTCTTTTTCTTCAACTTTCATACAGTTAATAATACAGTAACCATTTATAAATATTAATTACCTCCTCAAAAGCTTTAGGACAAATTCCAATCTGTGCACAAAGGACTTGGCCATCAAGCTCGTGAACCAAGTAACTGTAAATTGGTGCGTAGTAAGCTTTAACAAGTTCCTGGCACTGAAAAAACAAGAAAACTGTAATAGCAAATTACAAAATTTAATTTAAACTAAATGCATTAAAAAAATAAAAATAATTATAAACCTATTTTAAATTTATTTCCAACGGAAAAAGGAACAAAAAAAAGTCATAGGAAAAGCACAAAGGTTTAGTTTGACCTATCTGGCCCTTTCCATTTTGGTTCTTTTGGTGAGTACCAATATATTTGATATCTTGTCTTACATTTTTTAAAAACTGTAATATATATATATATATATTTTCCTCTTATGGTAACCCCATAAAAGGAAACACATAAAAAATGTGTATGTAAACATATAATCGTTGGTTGGAGGAAAAAAAAAAATCATAACATTAAAAAATAAATAAATAAATAATAATTTAAAGAGCAAATAAACAATTAATATTTAAACAAAAAATAATATCAAAAAATAAATTAAACTTAATAAGCATATAGGTTCGTCAGCAAATCAAATCAAAATCGATATCTTTGATGAATTTGATTAAATCATTTCTGAATTTAGTAAAAAGTATATGTTCTGTCTCAGGCCACGAACCATTTTTTAAAATTAGACTTTGTATTAATTTGTACCTTTGTCTGTCAAATAATTTACAATCATAAAGAATATGCCTAAAATTTTGGATTTGACCGTCATCGTCACATGTGGCAGTTAGTATGATATTAAAGCATTTTAGGTAGGATTTGGTGTTGCCGTGTTCTGTGAGAAATTGTGTCAATTTATAATTGTTACTATGTAGCTGTTTGTAATTATTTAGTGTTATTTTTGGAATGTATTTGTGTAGGCTTGGTGATTTGCTTGAGTTTTGCCATGAAATGTTCCATTTATTCACCAAATCTTTAATAATCAGCGCTCTGAAATGTATATATATATATATATATATATATATATATATATATATATATATATATATATATATATATATATCATTTATGTAAAATAAAAAAAAGTGCTAATTTAAAATGTATGTTTTAAAATGTATGTTTTAGAATTGATGGTTAAGGTTTAACATTCAAAACTAGTTTTAAATAAAATAATTACAATAGAAGTGGCAATTAATTTATCAATCCTAATTGTATCCACCCTTCTATATCATGCGTACCTCAAGTAATTATATTGTAGACTGTACAATTGTCAAAGACACCATATGTTATCACTTAGTTGGCAATCAATGGGTTCCATATAAACAAATAATGAAGGGAGGAGCAAATGAAATAAAAATTTATTTTAACATATAGCCAATTAAACCAATAATGTCGAGGCCACAAACCTTATGATAGTCAAAATGTCAATAATAATATAATATACAACAGCATTTTATATAATACATAAAATATGCACTTGATAAAATTTATATTATTTTACATGATTAAATATATTTATATTTCCACAAATTGTTTATTTTATTATTATAAATAAATAATATCTAATGCCAAAACAATCCCTCTTCAAGTGGTTACTACTAATCTATGTGTATTACAGCCAAAAATTGAAATTGAAAGAATCAAATAAATGCTGATAATTCTAGCAATTGAAGTATGTCAAATCATCACTCTTAAAGCAGTTGTATCAGCAATTTTTACATATTTAAAAACATCCCACAACGATTACAATAATACTATACATTATTTTTTAAGAATAGTAAATAATAATATAAATCATTTAAGATTATTTAAACCAATTCAAAGAAGAAAACATTTATTAATTGAACACTGTATAAGGTTCAATGACTGGCAATAAATTAGTTAGCAAAAGACAACCTGAATTATTAATTTGTGTTGAAATAAAATATAACATAGGATTAATTTGAAATTCCAATACAAACCAATGGACATAATATATCTCTGGATTATTATGCTTGGCTAAGACTATATAAAACTTTAAATACATTAATAAGAAGAATATACAAAAAATCTATGGTGAAGGAAATAGCATTACTAGATGATATGTGGGTTTGATTCATAGGAACCATGAGTTTTTTTTTTAAATTAAAATCTTAATGGGGTTAAGCCTTAGGAAAATAAATAATATGTAACTAATGAGTAACCCTGTAAGTAGAAAGGGACAAAAAACAAAAATTAAAGTCAAGGAAGCTAAGAAAAATTTGATTTGATAGAAAAGTCTGCCTCACAAGTAGGTTAATTTCTTATCACAGCACATAAATATAAACAGATAAGAGAAATTAAGAATAGTATTAGAATACTCCTCAATCAATATTTCACAATATAAAAAACGGAGGTCAAGAAGGTCAAATCTGTAAATTTATAAATTGATGAATAAAGATACTATATAATTTACTAAAATAACTATGGAACTGGCTAATTAATGAAACAAAAGATCTCATGGCCAATATAGAAAAAAAAAAAAAGAAGTACCTTTTCTAACAAAGCATCAATTAAAAAAAAGAAAAACTAATATGCAAGAAACAACTTAAACTTTAATATTATTATAAAAAAATAAATATAAGAACACTGTAGCATTGTCTAAATGGCAAAATGAGAGCAATAAATCAGGTAAGATTAACAGAGTGTGTTCTATGTATCACTACAATTATCAACTGACTAGGGATCTATTTTCTAGGAAATAATTACAAGGATTATTCCGAAGAAACCATGCAGTGTAGATCACTCACTTCCTCTCTTATTTTTGACTCATTCAATCACCTACAAGGCTACATAACTTTTCATTCTTAAGAAAATAAAACGGAATATTTCCAATATTTGAACTTCACAAACATATTTTAAACACAATTCATATTCTCTTTAGACAATAGGATTATTTATTTATTAGCCTATAAATATATAAAATCATGTTACCAAAGGGTAACTCCTTATGTAAAACTCATGTTACAATCTAGTTTAGTTAAAGCTCATTTGTTAAAATATATTATGAATTAGGATTGATCCTTCTATATCATCATGCGTACCTCAAGTGTATATTATGAATATTTGTTCATTTCAATAAAATTAATTATAGATAGATAAAATACCATGGGTTAGCTACTATTGCAACAAAAATAGAAAGAAAAATCTTCAAGTTATTCGATAATAATATAAATAAAGTTCTTAATTTGAAGAAAAAACAAAACAATCATTTTTGCTCTATCAACAATAACAATTACATTTGATGGTTCAATAATCAACTCACCAAAAATAAGACATTGAAATTCTACTCCAAAGACCTTCTTTTAATTTGGTTAATTTGAGGGATAAGAAAAAAATAAAAAAATAATAGTACCGAACTGGTTAAAATTATTGAAAGTGAATGAAGGATAAAGATAATTAAGGTTTGTATGAGAAAGGATACCAAACCAATGCCCAAGTGATATATCAAGGTAATCTTACAATAAGTTATGGAGCCAGACAAGGCAGGATATCCTCAATAACCCAGTTGCTAAAAATTGTCAATACTTTGTTAAAAATAGTCACAAGAAAAAAAAAAGTGGCAACCAATTGATGGAACCACAAAAACACCCTTAAACAAATAGATTACACAGATCACCTGCCTTATTAAATTTAAAACAACACTTGAATAATATAAAAAGTCCAGTTAATAATAATAATAAAAAAGTCTTTGAATAGATATCGTGAAGCTGAAGATTGATACTAGCAAAATTAAAGAGTTATATATTACGATAATGATTAAAAAATAAAAATAAAAAGATTTTCAATTTTTACAAATTCTATTATCTAGTAAATATAAATAGATACAAACAATAAACACAAATTAATTTTTCTAAATAGGGACACAAATAAACATTTTTTTTTTTTTCCCACCCCAGTTATGTTTTTCATCCTGACAACCTTATTCATAATTTAAATTTTTAAGTAAAAATTAAAAAAAAAGGTAAATTTCAGGACAGCAAACATATTTTATTTACATAACTTGAAAAGTTTTAAAATCAACATTAAAACGTTATTATTTATGACTTTGAATTAAATGAATGATATTTAAAAGAAATAATTTTCATCACTTCTATTATCAATTAATATAAGTAAGGAATGTATTTTACCTCGTCTTTGTAGCTTGGCATCTGCTTGCATAGTCCAAGAAGAACCAATTTGAACTCCTCTTCAGTAGTGTTGGCTACTAGGACATCCCTTAAATGGGTGACAAGCTGTTCACATAGATCACATGGAAGGTCATTGCTATCAGTTATAACTTCAACGTCAGCGTCTCCTGGACTTGCAATATCAACCCTTACAACCTGTGTTAAGTAAAACACGATATGACAAAAAGTACAAACAAAAAAAAAAATTGTACCCAGAAAATTATTTATTTTAAAACTCACAGCTGCATGAGAATGGAATTTTTCTGTACAGACTCCAGCCAATGAACAAACTGGCCCAGCTTTGACATTATTATTTAAAAGAGTTGCAATTTGTGGCAGATTAGACAAGACTAAAGATGAGCAAGCATCAGAGTAAGTTCCCAAGTTACCACAGAGCTACAACAAATAATTAAAATAATAATAAAAAATAAAATACTCCAATTCATAAAACAACAAAAGTTTTAAAAATAGAAAACATACTCTTATAAGCAACAAACGGAAATCCTCTTGTGAAGCAGTTTCAACTTTTCCTTCAATTTGCCTCATCAAACCATAGCATGAATCACAAGTCAGTTCCCTATCACTTTTTGCCTGTAATTGATAAATATTAATTATAAAAATAAACAGATTAGCAGTTTAACATCTCAAAAGATCAAGGGATAACAAATTGGTTTCTAACAAGAAAAAATATATGAATAGAAAAAACGATTATTAAAATAGAGCAATAGGAAGAATTCTAAGGGATTCAATGTTAAAATTATTTAAACTTTAACTTTTAAATAATTCACAGGTAATAAAAACAAGATTTTTTAATCAATAAATTTTAAATTTATTTTTATTTTTCAAACAAACCTGTTCTTTAAGCGCAGGATTGTTACAAAGACCAGCCACAGAGCAAACAACTTGAGGATTCATTTCCGATGCCAATGTATCAACCAGATAAGAACCGAAGTCATCCATCAATTTGTCACAATCGTTTCTAAGAGCTTTGACTGGTATTACTTTACAAGTTCCTTCCAGTACCTCCTTAATTTCTGACTATTAAAAAATAGAAAAACATAGAATAAACAAAATATGATTCAATAATTTTACATTATATTGATAATTAACATTAAATGTAAGAGCACTCTCCAGAAAGAAGTAGTAAGGAGCACTTATCAACACTCAAAAATGTTACGACAATGAAACTAAAAGAGATAAATTACAACAATAATAGCCTCTAAAAAAATCTTGTATTATAAAATTTTCAATAGCTCATAAATCATTCTTAATCTTTACTATTTCCTTTTGAATTAAAAACAAAAATTGAGGACATCAAATGCAAGAAGAGAATGCAGCATACCTGTGTCTCATTGCTCATCAATTGATCTCTTGCTTCTTTCACCATTTCTATACAAGTCTGACATACTGTATTTGTATCTTTTTCAATAGGCACCTCCTTTTCCCATACTGCCTGTATACAATGTTTTAATGCCCGACACTCAACGGCAGTACTAAAATAAAAATTAAAAATTATCCATCACATTAATTTAATCCATCTTCAAACTCATAGTGGATAAAATTAATTAAAAGTTATTAATTCAGAAACTAAAAATCACATTTGGATCAAATTCATTTGACATTAAAAACAATTTCATAAAATTAGGTAAAGTAATCCCTTAAAACAAAAGCCATTTGTTTAAAGCAGGTTTAAAAGTATTAATTATTAAAAACTTAATAGTGATAAAAAAACTAATTGTATTTGAATAAAATAGAAGTTAAGAATAACATATTCTCTAACTGCTATGAGTGATGTTATAAACAAAAACTACAAATTAAATGTTAAAAAAAAATTTACATACACATAGTTTAATAGCTATGCTATAGTTGTTTACTTGGAATTAATTTTATAAAAATCATTTAAATAAAATACAAGACAGAGTATACTTCCCCAGTGTTACATAATTGCTCTTTATTGTTTTGCTTCAATGTTTCTTGTGCAATTTCTTTATACTATGTAACATTAAAATTAAAAGCGTTCTTTTTTTAATAATCTACACTTTTTTTTATAGTCATAAGCCCAACTACTTTTTGAGTGTGACAATTGTTTCATTGATGGGGTAGTAATGGGATGATTATTTTATTGGCAATTTTTTTTATTAGATACAGTATATAAATAGCAAATAAATCATTAATTTTATTAGTTTATCAATGCATTCGGAACTGCCTGGTTCATAACAGACATGAATCGGTGTTAATTATCTAAAAAAAAGCACATTAACTATATTAATGGGCACTTAAAAGTTATTTTAAGAATCTAATAGTTTTATACCATATTACAAAGGAAACAATTAAGCCAATTTGCAGTCAACTTCACATGTATGTATATATAAGTCAAATAAAATTTTATTTTTTATGTATGTAAATTTTTTTAGTATTTTTATGTATCTATTAATAAATGTGTGTGTTTAAATAATTGAAACTAAATTTGTAGAAACAATTGTAGATATTGATCGGTACAATAAAAAAAATTAGAATATTACTTTGATTAATTTCTTCACTACAATGAAAAAATAAAAGGATATCTTCCTAAAAGACTTTTAATCTGCCATGATCAGAAGAAAATATTTATGTTACACAATCACTGTTTATCATATTTATGCTGTAATGAAAACTGTTCGTATATTTTCATTCATATATCCACAAACACACATATTTTATTCATATATTTTGAGTACATTTTTTTATCTCTTCACAATTTATTACATATTATTTGCACGAAGTAATATATAGAACATCAGAAGTAAAATATATTTTAATAAGAAACCAATCATTAAAAAAGCACAATTGATGATGAGGATTTTATGATAGTTGATAATTATAAAAATAGAGAAGAAATCTTTATCTAAAAGATATATATATATAAAATTTAAAAAAAATCCTTGTTATTTCCTTTATCACTTTCAATCGTTTACAAAATAAGTAAGCATTAAAAAAAAAAAAAAAAAAAATTGAAATAAACATAGAAAACAACAAATAATAAGTTGTGTAATTTAGTTGATACCTAAATAATGTTTAATTGAGTTAATTTTTATACTTACATAATATATTTTGTAAAAAATATAGATATAAGCAAAGTAAAAATTGTCTCAAATCAGAACATTGTATAACGATTTAATAACATAGCACAAAGTAAAAGGAATATTCTAACATAGCATACTGAAATTATAATTAGAAGCTTCAGGTAGAGTAGCGACATAGAAGAAAAATATTGAAGATGAAAATTAAACTTACGTGATGTTTCTGCACCAGTATATCTGTCCTTTGCTACAATGTTCTGGCCTAGTAACCGAGAATTCCCCATTCTCACAATTGACAAAGGGCATTATCATAAGCAATAATATCATAAAATCTGAAACAAAATAACGAAAAGTAAACATGCAAATAAAAAAAGTCATAAGGTGTAATTAGAATGTTAGAAACAACTAAAAACTAGTCAAACATCATCTAACTTAAAACACAAAATAACTTTAGTAATCATTTAAGTTTTAATTCAAATACTTACCCATTCTTTTACTGATCATGGTCTCTTTTTTGAAGGATGAATCCCTTATTCGTGGATGAAGATGGGAGTAAAGTTAGAACAAAGAAACACTCGAACTTAGTACAAAGCAAGAACGAACCGCAACCGTTAGACAAGAAATGACACGAACAACAAGAATGACTCAAGCCAAACTGAGTCAGTCAAAAGAACCCCCACCCATTTGCGCATCAGACCACTATCAGTGTTGATAAAACCTCCACAATTTGAAATTTCTCTATAGATATTTACCCTTTGTAGGGTAATTAAAATATGTTCATAAACAAATAACCAATAATGGTATAAACTATCATTTGAGGTTTTAAAATAAGTGTATAGACGTTATGGCTGATTCATAGGGACCAAAATTTAAAATTCGTACTCAATAACCAAAACAATAAATGCTTTTATCGTTTTACATAGAAGCATAGTTTATTTTCATATGATGGAAAAACTATTAGTAATTGCGAATTTTAATTTAAACATTCCAATCTTCAATAAATCGAATTCATTCAAAATAATTTTTTATATTTATATTAGGCTGATCATCCTAAAACGGCAGAATTTGGGTTTCAAATGATTTCTTTTAGTCGTAAATTTTTGGTGTACCGAACGAACAAGTCAATCCCATAGTATGATGAGAATATTTTACTACCAAAAGGATAATGCCCAGTATGAAAGTTTTACTATATGTAACTTCAGTTAAAAATTCAAAATCTCACTGCCATGGTTCGTTCTTTCTCTCAAGGTTATGTACTTTGATGGAAGCCAGCAGCCAATCGAAACTGAGTTAAAAAGTTAATTCTTTCAGGGAACCAGAAATACAGTATCCGAAGTTTCCACACTTCTAAGTTCCACCATTTTTTCTTTATATGTAAAAATAATTATATGTAAACATAATTTAAGAATGCAGGAGACTAGAAATTGATCTGCACTTCACAACACAGTGCCGCTGAGTCGAAGCGGGACCCTAAAACCCCACTCCCAACAGAGTTAACCCGGACCCCGAGGATTTTATCTTACAACACTATATTGACACCTTAGGTTCTGGAGAAGGCTTCATGATCACAAAAAACTCAACTTAGATCATTTATTTGAGAGCAGTCACATTTTCACCTTTCATTTCTAATCGGTTCCAGGCTGATTAGGTGAAACAATAATGGTTAATCAAAGTGAAAAATTTGTAAAAGAATGTGTGAAGAAATCTTTGGAAAAGTGGCAGTTTTTGAGCTTGGCTGCTATAAATCAACCTAGGATATGTTCGATGAAGAATGCCAAAGAGTGACAACTCATAAAAACCTTGTCTGTACTATGTAGGTACTACGCCAGTTGGTAAAATTGTAGCTGTATGAAGAACAATGTGCTATATAGTTAATATAAATATGTCAAGCCCGAACTCGGAACGACAATGTCAGATGAAGGACTGGATAGGTTAATGGTGTTGATGTGCGAAAAAGATATCAGATATTAGAGGTAATTGTTTGCTCAAAAACTTATTTAACAATCGGCCAGTTGTTTTTTCTTTGAAGAAAAGACATATTAGTATTAAATAGATAGAAATTGGACATTTGAAAGAATATATGTCTAATTATTATTGTTGTTCTCGTTCAATAAACGATTCAACTGATTCAACCTTACTTAATTCTTTCGTTTTATCGTTTTACCTTCGCCTTTAGTACTAGTTTTTAATGATGATATAATTATAGATCAAGGGTTTATGGAACAAGAAGTGTAGGGTGATCTAAACCCAGATGGATCAACGGAGATGTAGCAGAAGCGAGGTCCATCTTAGTGTTCCATTCCACCTTGAGAGCAGCGGGGTTAATTTTAGAAGACTGGATGATGAAACTGCAAGTAGCACAATCTCTTTACGAGTTGTGACTCAATTGATGATGATGATTTAAAAAATTCAGACATCTACTTCTGTTTATTTATCACAGAATGGCTCAAACAGCCGAAAAGTAATGTTAATGATAATTAATTAATAAATGATTGCTTAAATGAGTTTAAGTAGCGTAGCGATGTACAGTACAATCGGGATATTTTTTTTGTTTTAAATGTGGACAGGAAAACATCACTCTTCTAAACAGAGTTGGGCATAACTTAATCATAAATATTTGACAACTAATTTCCTGTAATCAATCACCTAATTTAAACATGATTAAACCTGAAATGCAATTGCTAACTTAAAAATGCTGGGAACTTGGGTTCCTTGTTGATTAAATAACAACAAAAAAATCATAGTTATAAAGGCTGTGAGACCCTTTACATTATTGGAGCTTGCATAAGGAAAATTTAACCAACAATTTTTTTATACTCTCTACTATTTATTCATACCTTTTTGTTTGTTTTCTACTTCCAGCCCTGATGAAGGCTTGCAATGCAAGTTGAAACGTTGGCATTAAAAATTAATAAACTTATTTTTTAATTGCTGTGCATACCCCAACTATCTACTTCTCTTAATACTTAACAGTCAACTATACCTCATCAACATTGAAGTTCTTATAAAAAATAGTAATATAGTTATTAAAAAATATGAACAATTAAAATAATTGTTGTCACTTTTTGTTTTTTACATGTTTTTGTTCATTCTTTTGGTGACTATGATATTAATTTAAGAACTTTTTAATTCTGTACCATTTGGAAAAAACTAGATAAGTACATTTTTGTTCACAATAAGAAAAATATTTTGAGCAACCCATATTAGATTCCTACTCATCATGTATAAGTAAACAAGTTGTAATGGCAATGGTATCCTTTTATACAATTGATATTACAAACAGCCTACTTTTACATGATGAGTAGGACTCCAATAAGGGTTGCTCAAAAAAATTTTCTTTTTGTGACCAAAAATGCACTTATCTAGTTTTTCCCAAATGGTACAGAATTGTCGAATGACACAGTTTTTGATTTTTGATTTTATATGTTACTTTTTGACACAAGAATATTTTCAATTTTTGATTTATGATTTTGTATGATACTTTTTGACGCAAGGATATTTTTTACACCTTCTGATTCATCCCATAAAAAGATCTCTCCTAGGTTTAGGTTCATATCCACTTAATAAAAACACACCAAACAAAGGTTTCAATTTGTCTGTGCCAAGTTCCAGTACTGTTACTTTTAAAATCAAAGCGAATGAAGAAAACGATTCTTCATCAAAAATCTGTTTGTCATTGGATGTGAAAGATACAAGGCTTCATATTTTCATTATTTTTTAACTGACAAAGATTATTATAATCTGGTAGGTCACTACTAATCCATTTCTTTGTAATTTTTGTTTTTTCGTGGACAATAATTTTCTTACTACTTTAACCTTTCTGAGACTTTTTACATCTTTTTATGTTTAGAAGATGTAAGAATTTCTGTCCTCAATTTTTCCCTAAGTGGTAAAAACTTTGGTTCTCCAACTTCTGAAGAAAGATATTCTTACTTTCTTCCCATTTGTCAGAGTAAATACATACTAATGCATGTTATCTTCCCCTATCTGTACTTCTTCATTGAAGTTACAAAGACTAGTCCAGCTTCTGCATGAGTTGTCTAAAATTTCGATTATAGATATAGTCCAGTCAAGAAACATATTGTAGAGTGCATGGAATATTTGATAATTTTTGACTTCATAGCGTCGTTTGGAATAGTTGGAAGGTAAACATACTAAAAGTCTCCGACCCTGGGGGGGTGAGCTAATGCTGGGGGGGAGGGGAGAAGTTCCTTTTTTTTTGTTTTTCCATAATATCTCAAAAACCATTGGAATTTCTACGAATACATATATAATTAATTTTATAGGAAATTTAATGAGCTTTAATATTGATCAGCTACATAGTTTTCTAGAGTCCACCGTTTTCGATATATAATCGAAAAACAAAATTGGGACCCTCTCCCCTTCCCCCACCTTTAGCTTACCCCCCAGGGGTGGGGACTTTTAATATGTTTACCTTCTAACTACTGCTAACAAAGCTGTGAAGTAAAAAATGATCGCATAATTCATGCACTCTACACCCCTCATTTCGGCACTCTTTATCTGGAGTCGTACTTCTCTGAAAAAACACGTTTATTGATACTCATTCCGAAACTAATGTTCGATCCAAAATTTCTATTTTTTATCTGAAAGCTCCTTAAGTTTCCTATAAGAATCTATATTTGAAATTTTGATCAAGTCCCTTTAAATACCCATACCAGCATGTTAAAAACCGCTTCCTATTTTAAGTCCAAGTTTTTTTGGCATAGTTTTCACCATAACGCCGAAACTATTTGTCTGATCTGAAATTTATTTTTTTCAACTAAAGTCCGGTAAAAATTACTATCAGGCTTTATATATGAAATTTTGATTATGTCACGTAATACACCCAAACCTGAACGCTAAATATGTATGTTTTGGCAAAGTATGACGATATTCACAGATTCAGTGGGCTGGTTTGAGTGTATAACGTGACATAATCAAAATTTCATATATAGGTTCTTATAGTAAATTTAAGGAGCTTTTAGATAGATAGAAGATCCTACCACCTCCATCACCTCCTATCCTCTCCAGCACTTTCCCTCCGTCTCAAACTCTGCATATATAAAAGCATGTTGAGACCTGCGCTCCTGTACGGTGCCTCTCTTCTCACCCCCCTTTCAGACGGAACTAGACGGCACCTGCAGCGGTACCAGGACTCCATGCTCAAGAAGATGGCAAAAACTACCTCACTGAAGAAGAAGAAGCCAGAAGACCTCCACGAGATCTTCGATCTTCCGACCATTCCGGCATTCATCCAGCGCCGGCATGTCAAGTTTCTGGACTCTCACCAGTTCTTAACGAACCCCCTGTTCAGAACTTTGTCACCAGTTTTTTTTTCATTTTTTTTTTAGCTCCGATTTTATTTATATTTATTTCATACATGGAAAGGATCTTTCCTTGCCTTTCGGCATTTAAAGATTTTTCTCCTACTCAGCCATCTCTGGGGTGTCCTTGGTCCACTGAGGTACTCCTTCTGTCGAGTGTGGAGGAAACACTCTGCCGGCTATATTGTGACCAGCGCCACCCCCGGTCCGCTGGCAACAAACAGCCGGACCATAATGAAGACAGAAACGGACCAATCAGAGCCCACTGGACACTGGTCAGAAATGTGACCATAAGGACATTTTCTCATTAGTTTTATAAGTGTAAAGTTAGTTATAAGTTTTCTCACAACAAGGTTTAGGTGAGCCCCATCTCTTAAACACATATCTTTCTCAAAATCCTCACTCCATGATCCCACAAACTTTCTGCAGGTCTTACAATGTACCTAGTACAGAAAAAGACCAAACCTCAAAGAATTCCCGTTCCAATAATAAATACATGCTTTAATGCAATAGGGGCTTGTAAAAAAAAAAAAAATGTTTTTAAATAAAAAATAGAAATTTTGGATCACGTTAAACACTCAAACCAGCCCACTGAATTTGTGAATATCGTTATACTCAGCCAAAACATACACATTTAGCGTTCAGGTTTGGGTGTATCACGTGACATAATCAAAATTTCATATATAAGACCTGATAGTAATTTTTACCAGATTTTAGTTGAAAAAAATAAATTTCAGATCTGACAAATAGTTTCGGCGTTATGGTTAAAACTATGCCAAAAAAACTTGGACTTAAAATAGGAAGCGGTTTTTAACATGCTGGTATGGGTATTTAAAGAGACTTGATCAAAATTTCATATATAGGTTCTTATAGAAAATTTAAAGAGCTTTCAGATAAAAAATAGAAATTTTGGATCGAACATTTAGTTTCGGAATGAGTATCAATAAACGTGTTTTTTCAGAGTAGTACGACCCCAGATAAAGAGTGCCGAAATGAGGGGTGTAGAGTGCATGAATTATGCGATAATTTTTTACTTCACAGCTTTGTTAGCAGTAGTTAGAAGGTAAACATATTATAAGTCCCCGCCCTTGGGGGGTGAGCTAAAGGTGGGGGGAGGGGAGAAGGTCCCAATTTTGTTTTTCGATTAAATATCGAAAATGGTGGACTATAGAAAAATATGTAGCCTATCAAAATTAAAGCTCATTAAATTTCCTATAAAATTAATTATATACGTATTCGTAGAAATTCCAACGGTTTTCGAGTTGCACGTTACTAAAAATCGACAATTTTAGAAATAAAAAAAATGTTTACCTCACTTATTGTTAAACATTTGAAGCAAATATCAAAAACGTATATAGGAAATTAAAGTAAATTTAATGCTCTACAATTTTGATTCTGACGTTTTTTCTGAGAAACGATTGTGGAACTTAATATAAGCAAAAGGTTGACAAAAAGTGAGGTGACATTTGTTTTTTCCCGGATTTCACTTATTTTCAATAACGTATATCTCGTAAACGGTTAGAATTACGACAAATTTAAATATAATAAATGTTATAGTAAATTTAATTAACTTTTATGTTTATTTGAAACATATTTTTCTAGAGTCAACAGTTTCCGAGATATTATGGAAAAAACAAAAAAAATGGAACTTCTCTCTCCCCCACCGTTAGCACCCCCCCGGGGTCGGGGACTTTTAGTATGTTTACCTTCCAACTATTCCTAATGAAGCTATGAAGTCAAAAATTATCGCAGATTCCATGCACTCTACACACCTCATTTCAGCACTCATTGACTGGACTAATAGTTAGATTCTCTACAATCTGAGGGGAGCTGAATAAATATCAACAACTGAGGGCTTTGTTGCTATGTCAGACTCTTCTAATTGTGACTTGATTCTATGTGTTCTAGCCCTACTTGAACCAAATATTTCCGATGGATTTGATGGTTGAAAAGATTTTGAAGTTGTGTCCATCACTTTTTAAGCCTGAGAAAGGTTTACAGTAACTCATCTAGAAGAAATTTTAAAAGTAATTAAATGGTTTCATACATCAAAGGAATAAAAAGTCAAATAAATACCATAGATAAAAACAACTTAATTTTGTTAGAAAAGTTTGATGCACTCATTGGTTGGTGGCCAGTGTTGTGTTTTCGCAACTGTGAACTCTTTCACTTACCTCTATTTTAGAATTCCTTTATGTTTCAAAATAAATAAAAAAAATTAAAGGTCTTCAAAAGAAACACACTAACACTAATAAACTTTATAATTCTAAAAATGAAAGATATCAAACAAGAGAAAACATTAGGTCATTTTGAAAGTCACTATGTTCACTAAATGAGAGACAACCCCAGACTTACAGACTGAAAAAATGGCCAGGGGAGCTTGAGAAGATGTTCTTGCAGCCAGAGGCTCACAAGACCTAAATGGCCACCTCTCTTTTAGTTTAGTTCCCAGGTGTTGCTTTTCTAAGTCCATTAACACAATATCATTTTCACCATGATTTAATTCCAAATTAACCAATTAACTATAAGAACTGAGTAAAATATATCGCAGAATTTTGCTTTATTTTTCTAAAAAAACACTCCACTAGACACTGGTCCATTTGTAATAAATTGTCAACGTCACCCGAATGGCCGACTAATCGGCCATTAGGCCAGCCAACCAGCCCGCCAAGGCCAAAGTCATAGTCAGCCCATTTCCAGCAACAATGCCTATTAAAATAAAAATTTACAAAAAAAACATGATACAAAAAAGTACGGTAAGGACAAAAATAGATACTGATAATGTAAAGAAGTTGAAAACAAATAATGATAAATCGAAATCAATTGATGATTGATTTATATAAAAATTCGTATAATTTTAGCCCTGATGAAGATCTGCAAGGCAGGGTGAAATGTTGGCACTCCATTAACCCTCGGGTGGTCACGCGGATGACAATAGTCCTCCACTGCTCTTAACATCACTACTGTGTATAGGTTTGGGCATGGATGAAAATGATGAGTCTACAGTTTGCAACGGGAGGCTAGGAGGATAGTCTCAGTACCTCTGTTAGTTGCTATTTGATATTCCCGACCTGTAATTCCCATTTGTTTTGGTTGGGTAACAATTGTCCTCCACATGAACTTTTGATTATCCCCCTTATTATTATTATTTTCAACTTCGTATGTGTTGCTAATGATCTATGTATTTTCTTTATATTTCATTATTTTGAGTAAATAACTTATTTCTCTTATCCTTTGTAAAGTATTTTCGAAAATTAAAGGGATTAAAAAAGATGCCTAATGCTAAAACACCAGAAAACTTAGTGGATGACTATTTTCATCCACGCGGCCTTTCTTGTAACTGGGCCATATGCGACCACTCAAGTTTTTTAACTTGGACGGGCTTTTTCTTCCTCCTGACTGCATACCAGACTATCTTCTTTATATAGAAATATAATTTATTTTAAAGTCTCTTATTCTTTCCTTAAACTTCCAACAAACTCACATCTTAGGCCAGCTTAATGTCAGATATAATATATAGATATTAGCCAATAGCAAAAGTCAAAATAAAATATAAAACTTTATTTTTCAACAAATCAAATAAGGTAATACACTGTTAAAATATTGACATTTTGTTTATTGATGGTTACACCATAATTTAATAGACAATTATTAGTACATAACAAATAACATTAATATGATATTGGAGTACTATGTTGAGAATTGAAAAGATTCTCGAGAAGTCTTGCAATCCTTATAGCTAAATTATACAAGAGAGCCCAATTCTCAATAGCAAGGTCAGCTGCAACTTTTAGAGTGAGGAGTATCAATTCCTTCCAGCCACGGGCTGACCTCAACTCGCCCCAAGAACTTAATCCATCTCTTCTAACCAAGGATAAACCAGTTGCAGCCACAGAACCTGAAAATGACGATAAATAATAAAGGATGGAGAAAGAAAAATATCTGATTTGCCATTGAATAGTACATCTTAACGAAAGAAAATGGAATAAAGAAATAGTAGGCAACTATATTTTGACAGCATCATTTTTAAAAATCATGCATCTATATAATTTGAATAATTATAAATGAATATAAAATAGGAATAAAAAAAAACAAAAAAAAACTGGCCCCCTTGACCGTCAATGCTCATATGCTATCTATTTTTTTTTTTTCCGCTTACCTGTGATTCAGTTTTCTGTAGGAGATAAATGTTCAAATTAAATAGTTTAATCCTGCTGACCATCTATGCCCTTATGTTCTTTATTATTTTCCGTTTACCTGTATGATTTTAAATTATCTAAATTAAAATGAACAATTAATGATTATTCGTAATAAACAAAGTTGAGAATAAATAGGGGATTCAAACATGATTTTTTACATTCAAACCAGTATAGCTTCTAAACAGAAAGTCCTAGCGACAAATGTTATCTAACAAAAAAGATTTTCCATTTAATCTATACTATTATATAAAAGGACAAGGCACTTTTTCATTTGTGATCACTAACCGCGAAAACTACTAAACCAATCTGTACCAAATTTATTTAACCATAATATCTTCATAGCTCAAGAAAGGTTTGGGAATAATAAAATTTAAAGATTTTCAATTATATTGCTACAAAAAATAGATAAATATGTGGTACGCATTGAAGTTTGATAATTGACTGATTGATGGCGAACATCATTCGAGAGATATTACAAAGTTGTACAAATAAAAAGAGTTAGAAATTTATGATAAAATTTACTTATATTAGATTCAATTGATGCTATAAATATATGGAGCCACATATGGATCTCAGTGCAGTTTAAAAATCTACTGATATGTGGTCATTCTGCAAAAGAGTTTGCAATGGTAAAACTATTAAACCTAACTGTCCCAAATTTTAACTACATCTTCATAGTTCTAGGAATGTTTATAATAATTTTACTACAATGTATAATTAAAATATATAGTCTTGAGTGCCAGAAACGAGGTTTGCCAAACTGTCATATACTTTTATGGTTAGAAATTAAAATCCAACCAGATGGATCGATAAAATTATTTCTACCAAATTGGATGTCTAATTATGGTTTTATGTTCTCTTTAAACAACTCATCAATGCAATTTTAACCAGGTTAAAAATTACTGCCATGCGTTAAAATATCGTTGAAGAAATAATACTAAATTCCACTCTGATGAACAAATGAAATTCAATTATTAGTTAACATAATCTAAGTTCTTTATTTATCATAGCAGGCGAAGGCGCAGCAGGGTATGCTAGTTTCTGATAAGTTAACTTTTAGCAAATTTTCAATCCGAGCATGTCAAAAAAGCTCCTACACCTAAAAATAGAGCTTTCACACGTGACTTGTTTCATTCAAACCAATATAGCTCTTAAACAGTTGGTCCTGGTGACAAATGTTAAACAACAAAAAATATTCCCCATTAAATTTTTGACCAGTAAGATACCGTCAAATTCTCAATTCGAGCAACACATACTGAGCTATAGTATGCACACTAGAGTGTGCTTAAAAAGCTCTTACACTGAAAAATAGAGGTTTCAAAAGTGACTATTTTTATTCAAAACAAAGCGGAGAGGGATCGAGCAAGATTGGCCAAATCCAGGTCAAAATTTTTTATTTCGTATTAGGAGAAACAGAGTCAAAAGGAGCTAACTCATTAGAGCCTGCCTTCTAGTCATGATAGTGTTATTTAGTATAAGAAGAGTTGAGCTCCTACTCTTCTAATATCAAACTACTTGTAACGCTTTCACGTTCCACAAAAACATATCGCTTTTGACCTACTAGGTTTATATTATTATTACATCATATTATATTTATATTACTTATAAAATATGTTTATTACACTCATTCGAAAACATAAATATTTTAGGGGATATCTCAAACTACCAGATGGAAGTTGGTTGTTTAGGACTTCCTGTACTTAAACTACCTAGTATGAAAGTCATACATGAAAACATTTCAACTTTCTTCTTAGATAAAAAAAAGTTTGTGGCAATTATTATAATTGAGTAAAAGATTTAAAACAAGAATAAAAGGTCAAACAATCATTATAAGTTTGCTTATAATTACCTTTTCGTTGAAAGGTAAGTGTTCACAGAGTCTATTATCAATGGAGTTGGCTTCAAGTTAAGAGTACATTTTGTACAAACTTGTACAAATTTTACATCAAATTTTGTCAAACAAATTCATGGCTATACTGTTTAGTTTTAATTCTGTTGCACTCAAATCTGTAGAAATGTAGAACATACTTGTATATGCAACTAATGTTATGCATGAATACTGAAATAAGGAAAAAGATTGCCAGAGGCTGGGAAGGAAGGACAGTGAAGCAAAAGATTATATCAAGAACTTACTAAATAGTTGCAAATGAAAAAGAGTGTCTTTGGATATTGTTGTACCCACCCATGCAATGTTACCATTACTACTACTATTTACAGAGGCAGTTGCATCCTTTTAACTATTCTCCAAGATAGCCTACCTACTCATTACTTCAGCTCCTACCCTATGCTAATGCAGTCTAATGACAAATAGCCCTGAGCTAGAGCTCAGGTACTAGAGAACCTCCTCAGATTCATTCAGAGTCAAATCATTCTCACTTCCAGTATTCAGTCGTGATTAGCCCTTAGAATCTTAAAGGGTTTATTTTCTTAGTGTTGGATTACTGTTGTTATTATCATTTTAACTTGTTGGTAGCTTAAGTACTTTTTTTTATAAAGGATTGGAACAGACCTTAATCTATTGCCCCGATGTCAGAATCATTATCTTAGCCCATTTGTGTCTACACACATAGTCACATCAATATGATTAGGTGGCTTACTGTAATATTGTGTTTTAACAAGGCAGTTTAGAGATAAAAAATACAGACTTTTTTTTCTTGATTAATTTATGAATTAGAATTTCATGTAAAAAAAAAAAAAAAAAAAAAAAAAAAAAAAAAAAAAAAAAAAAAAAATACAATTTCTCAGTTCTAAGCTTCTAAATTATTTAGTTATATAATAAATATATAAACAACCAAGTAAAAAAAATAAACTATGTTTAATTTTCAATAAGCTGTGCCTAATAATACAATTATAATAATTTCTTTTGTGAAACCAAAGCCAAAACCATTTTAGCATGAGTGTTGCTAAGTTATCATGCGGTAATCTAGTAGCGGAACAAGGAAAAAAAAAAATAAAACAGAATTTTTTCTCAATTGATTATTATGCTTTTGAGTTGCTAAAGTTAATTTTAATTTGTAAATGAAAATATTAAAAAAAGACATACCGCTCATGGGCTGCAATAGTGGCACAACTCAAAAAATCATTTTTTGAGATAAATGAGTTAAAAGTTTTATTGCTAAGGAAAATACATAAGAAATGCTTTAGTTTGCTTAAACGAAATTACCTTTAAGTTATACCCTCTCTTGTTAAAGCAA
This sequence comes from Euschistus heros, assembly GCA_003667255.2. Lineage (NCBI taxonomy): Eukaryota > Metazoa > Arthropoda > Insecta > Hemiptera > Pentatomidae > Euschistus > Euschistus heros. Next base: position 64,135 of record RCWM02000931.1, on the reverse strand, counting down.
ACTAAAGCATTTCCTATGCATTTTCCTTAGCAATGAAAACTTTAAACCAACTTATCTCAAAAAATGATTTTTTGAGTTGTGCCACTATAGCAGCCCATGAGCGATATATATATAAGCAATTTTTTTCATTTTTTTTTTCTTCTTTTATTTGAGAAAGTGTGAATTAAAATAATAAAAACATATATATTTATATACAAACATATACTAAATTAAATTTTCTTAGTCTAATATTAGAACCTCATATTATGCTCTAGGATTGGAGCAATTTATAGTCTCATCTCTTTTATCATTGTTCACAATTTTTAATAAAAATTGATTAAAATTAAAACATTTTGATTGAATATTGTGATACCTATAGGAATTCCTGCAGGACCAAGCGCAATACCTCCAGCAGCTGCTCCAGCAAAAGTAATTACAGCCTTTTCCAATAAAGAAAGGATTATTCTTGTGAATGTTCTCTCTAAACAATTCCATAAAAATTAGGATAGAAACAATAGATTTAAAAATAAATAATTATGAAGGTTTTTTCAGTTTGTTGTATTTTATTGAAATGTGAAAAACAAAAATATCTAGCTTTTCTAAATATAGCAGCTAGTAATGTAAGTTGCTATTATTTTCTTCACTTAATAATAGAAATAAAGGGAAGTTAAGGGAACACATTTATACAAATATAATAAATCAGGTTATTTAATACTAACATCCCCAGTCGCGGCTTTGCTTGCTCCTATGAGTTAAGGGCTTAGATAGGTTTAACTATTCATCAGTTTCCAAAAACCTTTGAGGACTGGAAAAATATAGCGAAAAACTTTGAGCAAAAATAGAATTTTTCACATTTCCTTGGAAGTATTGATAGAAAACACGTGAACGTAATTCCTTCGAATGAAAGCGACTCTTGGTATTATAACTATAAAGACCCACACAGTTTGATTTTAATGGCAATAGTTGATGCAAATTATCAGTTCATTCTATGTGATTTTGAAACCAACGGCAGAATCTCAGATGAAGGAGTGCTACAAAATACAAGTTTCTTTGAAAAACTTGAAAGAAATTAATTAAATATTCCGACTGAAGATAACGTATGAAACACTATTACAATTTTACGGTACGTTTATGTAGTCAAAGATGCCTTTCCTCTGAGACCAGGCATAATCTAAAATATTATTAAATCCTTGGAAGTATTGATGGAAAACACGTGAACGTTCGACTAGATGCATCTTCCCAGGAAAAAAAAAATCTTCCCAGGAAAAAAAAATTCAACTATTGCACATCGTGAGCAAGACGCATAGTTGAGAACGCATTTTGAATTTTGACATTTTTATTCTGTATATTTCCCAGCTATAAATTGGGAATTGCATAACATTGATTCTGTAGACATGGCTGTTTGTTTGCAAAATTATCTAATGAAATGTGTGCCAAATCGGTATGCATCTCCTGCATATATTATTTTGATTTTGATAATATTTTGATCGACTTCTATGGAACACTTAGAACACAGAAACTTTGGTTATACCACGAGCGTTGCCAATAATATCACAGAAGCATTTATGACCTATTCCGTAAACGAAGGTGCAGTACCTTTGAAAATGAACTATATTAACGGCAATTAATTAATATTTTTATGAAAGTGTACTGTTTGCCTAGGCAGTGGATATAATATAACTGGTCTCTCATTAATTAATTAATAACTTTCTCATTCAGGGGAAAATTTTTCTTATCACAATCAATATAAGTATAATTTAATAAATGTTCTTAATTTACCATTTAGGTATCTAGGTAAAGGTTGTAATTACTAAATAAAATAATAAGTATCATTAATGAGTTATTTTTTTTTACCTCATTCTCAGATTCGTTTATACTGGAGCAAGAAGGCCGAGGAGTTTCTTGGTCATTCAAGAAACTAAGAGCTCAAAATACCACAATTTTGGCTGGTATACCTGCAACACTGCCTGTTCTTGCAGATTCTTTGATCTTTATTCTTTCCGAAAACTGCTAGACATATTATTAATTTTTTTAACTATACATTCTTTATTAACAAGATGCTCCAATTCTTTAATTTTTTCCACTAATCTTTGGTTAGCAGCTTCCTTTTTTGTCCGGTCATGATAATCCTTTGAAGCATTTTGAACACAGCAGTAAACTCCTCTTGGATTTTTGATCACGGGCCATGAGTGCACAAGAAAACTGGATGTAACAACACAACTAGTGGAACTGATAACGAATAGCAAGTACACCTTCAGATAAAAAGTTTTGCTTTTGTTCAGGAATATTACTCAACTTGACCTTTTCCGGTTACCTTTAAAACACTATTATGTATCACCCCATATAACAAAATCATGTAAGAAATATCTTCAATAAGTCATATGGAAAGATACACCACCATGCAAAATAAACCTGTCTATTTTGGATTAGGTTTTTATAAAAAACAGTTAATCCCATCTTTTTAGAATTAAACTTGAATGAATGAAAATAAATTTTATTCTGGGGCCTTTGCCCATTAAGAATAATTACAATGAACAATTAATGGCTGCCTAGCATACCGTATATATAATTAAGAAATATGATAAAAGCAAGGAAAATATAATAAAATTAAATTAGGAATTTAAACAAAATTCAAATTACAATATAAAAGTATTGTTACATATTTTCAAATATCACACAAAAAACAAATTATATCTTGAGGTTAGAATCTAAGATAAGTTATGAAAACAAAAATAGAGAAAATTAAACAAAAACTCAATGAAATCAAATACAATAATCAAAGCAAATATAAATTATCTGGAAAGATAATGTCTTATCTCATAAATAATATAAATTATGCCAAAACCAATTCAGTGCAATAGTACTAGACTAATACTGTACAAAATCAATATTATATTCTGAATGTTCATATCTCATTTTAAGAGATATTTTCTACATCTATATGACTATTAGATTGAATATCTAACAGGTAAATGAAAAGTCGGGATTTGAAGCTGTTATGAGAGGAGGAATGGCGAATGATGGAAGGGAAGGAATTCCAGAAGTTGGAAGCTCTGGATATAAAGGAACGTTTGAAGGATGTTGTGTTGAAAGGAGTTAGGTAGAGGTCTGAGGAACGGGCTCTGGTTTTGCGGGAACTCACTGACGATTTTAATGTTAAAGCTTTCATCAGGATATAGGAAGGTGACTGAGAGGAAAGAGATTTGTAAAGGAACGGACCAAGAAAGTACTGTCAACGGAAGGAAGGAAATAACCATTTTAATTTGGTGTAGTGGTGGGAAATATGTTCGTGGCGTGGTATTCTCAGAACGAATCTCAGACAGCAGTTCATTATTTTCTTTAATCTTGCATCTTGAGATTTCGAGAGACCTCCATACACCACACTACCATAATCAAAATGGGGGAATATGAGGGATGTAATTAACAGTTGGCGGATTGACTGTGGAAGGAACTAGTTATGCTTTCACCATTATTGGGCTTATTTTCCACCTTTTCTTTGCGAAACTGAAGGAGGCGCGGTAGCTCAGTGGGTGAGGCGCTTGACTACCATGCTCCGAGTCCGACTGACAGCAGAAAATTTATTTCGGTCGTGGATAGAATTCAAGGTCGGGAGACCCTCCTGGGGCACACCCGGCCTTTTAAAAAGTGGGTACCCTCAATTGGGGAAAAACCTGGCGGTTGAGCGTGAATTGTAGCCAAATCACCTCCTTTCACAACCGTTGGCTCAGAAACAGTACAGCCTAGCTAAGTACTGAACCAAGACCCTTCATGGGTTTTAAGTGGTACAGGTTTTATTATTATTATTTTTTTCTTTGTGAAACCAAGCTAAATGCCCAAATTGTCCATGAAATACATTTGTTATTAAAGGTTTTACTTACTGATAAGGTTACACCTAACTTTTTAGTTACTATCAAAGTTGATTCTTCATCCAGCAACCTACTGCTAAAATTTGATAACAAGCATTTTTAATTCCATAGAAAGCTATACCTGTCTAAAATTTCTAAATTTCATCGGAATATCTAGACAGCTGAAGCAAATTCATACTTCTGGGGCCATTAACTGTTCAATTTACCATAAAACACACAATTTTTAATTATTTCAAGTTGGCAAAGATTCATAGGTAGGTTAACTCAAACTTGTTTATATAACCTGTCTTATAAATTTAAGCCACTGAGTATTCATTTCCTTAATGAAACATTATTGATTTAAAAAATGTGTCCCCCTCCAGTGCTAGACTGGTTTCTAGGACGCTGATCCTGATATTTCTATTTGCATAGCTCCATGACTTTGGTGATATAAATAATTTAGAAAAATAAAATAAAAGTATAAAATATAAATAGGACTAATTTAATAATGTTAATTTGAGGGATGTCAATTCAAAAATAATGATTGAATAAAGTAAAGGTCTTAAAAATGAGTATATTACCTTCTTCATCCATTTTTTTTCGCCCACGAAAGGTATTTTTAATCTTTGTCCACTAACCAGATGAAAATCACCAAACTAAAACAATTATCAATCAGTAAAGATATTTTTAAGAGTTTAAAATTAAATATTTTTTAAATAAAATCTATCTTAAAAAAATACAAAAATGTTAAGTAACTACGATTACTAAAATTGGAGAAATTGTCAGGACCTTATGAGTACAGTTGTTAGGCGATACAAAACATAAAAACTCATAATTTCTAACAAAAAATGAAATAAAGATATTTAAAAATCGATAATGTTCAAATCCGAGTTTTTTTCTATATCTATTTTGCTAGGTTACCAAGATTGGTTAAAAAAAAAAAATAAAGGACTAATACAAAAATTCACATCCTAATACAATTACCTATATGCCTGACCACAAATTAGGCATTGAAACAAACGTATTTTGAATTGTTCTTCTTTGTTTATGATATTCAGTGTTTTTCAGTCTATATTCATATAAACTATTCAGTTTCAGCCCTACCTAATTGAAAAGTTTAACACATTTTGGTCAAGCTTTTTGTGCAGTTTAATTATTGCTGGAGAAGTTAATTTAATGAAAAATGTGCTGAATTTCCGTGTTATTAAAAAATCAATATAGACTTAAAATGGACATAGAAAGTTTTTATATTAGTAAAAAAATAAAAACAACCTACCAGTTTAATAAAATATAGTTTTACGAGTCCCACACACAGTATGTTAAAAGTACTGTCAATCAGTGATAAGAGAATTAAATTTTAACACACCTCAAAATAAACAAAAAAATCAGCAAATATATTTACATCCAGTAAATATATTTATTGCAAGCTACATCAAATGATAAATAAATACAAAGCAAACTTTTGCAACTATGGTAAACAGTAGACACAGAAACAACAAATAAAAAAAACATTTAAAACAAAATAAAATGAAAACGACAGCCTCAATCAAATGATACTGTGATCGAGGATACATACAATCAAATATTAAACAATAAATAAAATATGTCGTTAAAAGATCAAGAGTTCTAAAAAATATATGAAGGTTTCTTAATGGTGAAAACAATATGTTTTGTCTAATCACACAAATACTATATAAAAGTAAAAGACTAATACTTAATAACAATAAATAAACTTACTATGAAAATATTCAGCAAGTAAACCTAGAAATTAATGTGAATTTAAATTAGTATTTTGACATATTTAAAACTCTCTGTCAAAGAGACGGTATTATCAATAAACAGAACTGCCAATCTCAGGTAAAAAAAATAAATAACTATATATTTCCCGTATCGGTTAAACCTTTTATAGAAAATGCTGCACAAGTAATTGATATCTAAAAATATGTTATACTTTTGTATAACTATAAATAAATATGTTATATTTAAATAATAGAAATGAGGACAGTACACTTTATTTAATTGCCACCTACCGGCTAATTGGTGCAACTTTTGACACTTCAATCAACGATTGTTTACTTTTGTTCAATTCGTATCCTACTTTTAATTGTTTGCTTTGTTGATAAATTTTCTTCTTCCTTTGTCTATATAACAATCGAGCTTAGAGGTGGGCAAAGTAGTTCCTTTTAGGGAATAGTTCCTTTTGAGGTAGTTCATTCTAATGAACAAGTCCATTAGAGTTAAGAACTACATAGTTCATTTTCAAAAGAACTATGGAAATGCACCGAACTATAGAAAAACGGGAGGGAACTGAGATGTCAAATGAACTATACTGAAATAAAAAACACTTTTATCTTATTCCTGCATTTGTTTAATAAAATATCGAAAATGAAACTTATTTTTATAAGAGGGAAATGTTTGGGGGGGGGGGGTGACAAAAAACCCAAACTTTTATACTTTTTCAGATTTTTGAAATAACACAGAAAAATGGTTTCATGTTATATTTACCAAACTTATAAGAGTCCAAAACACAGAAATGGCTAATCCACTCAATAAATATATACTAAAAGTTGTAGATCATTACATTTTGTGCAAGATAGGGTTTCTAAAGAAAACATTTGCCCATTCATACTCTGAGATATGTCAAAAAAACAAAAATTGTTGGTTGAATTTGGATAAACTGTGTTAAAATTGCAAACAAATCACTATTAGTACAGGGAAATTAGCTTCGAACTTTGAAATCTAAAAATTAAAAGGTCTGAATGCTGTAAATTGTTCACCACACTTAGCTTTTTAGTTAGATTTGCTATAAAAGCGTTTTTTTCTAGTTTTTTAAAACTGTAATTTTTATTCTGGATTTATTTCAAGTATAAAAATTTTCAACTTTGTGAATACGAATTGTAACAAAAAGTGTTAGGAACTTAGGTTCATTAGGGAAAAATAAATAAAACAAACATGGTATTTACTCAGTCAATAGGTTGAGAATTAAAGGTAAATATCAAGTCCTTGGCTTTGCTATCTAAAGGAAAACTGAACTGAAAAGAACATACGGAATAAGAATTTCGTTGAGTTTTTAAAAACGGTAAAACACAGAAATAGAACGTTGACACTATTCCTACTAGGAGCAAATTGGAGGTTACTTGTTCAAGCTTGTTTACGTGCCTCGGGATGAGGACACGACAAAACACGATTAAACCCGAAATGAGGAACTAAGTGGCGACGAAATACCTAGTTCACTTAGTTCATTTAGCTACCTAGTTCATTTAGTTCATTTAGCTACCTAGTTCATTTAGTTCAGTCGTTCCTTAGGTCCGACGGTTCCCTGTCCGAGTGGTGGGGCAAATGATCTATAGTTCACCCAAACAGAGAGCGCTCTTTATAGTTCATTTTCATGAACTAGTTCGTTCACGTACTACTCATCTCTAATCGAGATTATATAACAAACAAATTTGTATATACTTGTCTTTATATGTATCCGAAAATCTGTACAAAGAAAGGGGATTGGTCTGGTGGAAAGTGGGCATGTTTTTGAAGTGGAAAGGAAAGATATCAAACCCCAGTAGCCAAATGCTAAAATTAAACAAGTGTTAACCTTTCTTTCTGCAAAATCATAATAGAGGTTTCACTTTTTCATACAAACTATTTGCTACTTATGAGTGAGGGATATGAATCAATGGGAAATGGATTTACAGTAAATTTTATAAGTACTGCAACTGTTTTCGAATAGTGTTCATTAACTATTAAAATTGTAGGACTAGAAAGCAAAAAATTATCAACTGAAGACGAAATCAGAATGATTGGGATTTTTTTTTTTTTTTTTTTTTTTTTTTTTTTTTTTTTTTTTTTTTTTTTTTTTTTTTTTTTTTTTTTACCAATGTCCCAAAACATTGAATATTTTAGCCCAAACAAATTATCTTTTTTATTGAAGTCAACCTGTCCATAATTTTTTCCATAGGAACTTTAAAAATCGATTGCTAACACAATGAAAAGTTGTAATTCACAACGATTTGGAAAACTTGATCTGTACAATAATTACTGAATTTTTAAGTACAATGTGTAATGCTATAAGAAGATGAAACATACAAGCATTAATTAAACAACACTTAAATTAGTTTTTAAATTTCGTATAATCCTTCTGTACAATCATGGAAGAGGGTGGGATTCTCTCCTCGCAATTCACTGGAACGTGGATTTCTTGTGAAAAATAGAAAAATGTTGAAATAAAATAAGCGGCGTTGATTTTAACTGCAGATAATGATGGCGTTGATCAATAAGAGTGTTATTTTTTAAAAAGAATGGTAAATATATCGCTCGTTATATATATTTTTTTATTTATAGTATATATATTTTCATCATGTATATATTGTTTCTATCTGTTTTAGTTCTTTGTTTGTAAAATTGTAAATAGTTAATCAGATTGTTAATTTCTTTTATTTTATCTTTTAACAACCAGACTCATTATATTTATCTCTCTACATCGTATTATTCTTAGAGGACATAGTCCCAGAACAAAGTTATTTCTCTATTTCTATTTGAAAATTTTTGTTTTGGTGACTCCTTTATCTAGATTAGTTTGTTGTGTAGATGTTTAAAGCATTTATTTACACCCGAAATAATACATTTACATAGAATACGGTCTCGTTTTGTACACAAATTTTTAGTGCTTGTTGATCAGAAGAAAAATGTAGTTCTTTTAGTGCATATACCAACCAGAAGTTTATGATTAGTAAATCCAAACATTTTTCTTGTTAAAATGGTTGTAGGTATCTATCCAAATAAATCAAATAAAAATGGTTTGGAACATAAAAAGGTGCTAGAAACTAATCAATAAACCAACAAATGCATTTTGTATCTTAGGGTCAGTGATGTGTACGATTGGAGTCTTTGTGTAGTATCTTAGTCCAAAGAGACAGTAATTTGATTATCAGCGGCACCTAGACTAAATTGGGGTGTTGTAATATCTTTTCAGATTGACTGAAGGCTTGTTGAGCCTGACTGTGTACTGACTTTATTTTTATCATATTTCAATAGAAAATCTAAGCCAGCCCCTATTTGCCGTGACGCATGTGGATATCTACAATGTGTCCCTGAAATTGATCATCGAGAGGGGTGGAGTTGACAGTCAATTTTTAATCCTCACATATGCGGGTCGATCCATTCTTCTTTAACTCTATGACTATTGGAGAACACGTGGGGCTTCAGTTGAGGGTTCAATGATTCTATCAAAAACCAAACGGCGAATTTCATCTTTGACGTATGATGCTTCCCCTTCATGACTCTGGGTATTGTATCTGGCATTAAATAACGTTTTACTTAATCCTTGGTAAACTTGCCCAATCTATCATAAAGGCAGCAGAGAATTTCTGAGATCATTCCTGTACCAACATTGTAGAGAAATTATTTCATTATTCATGGCATTTACTCCTCTTTATTATTAATAAATCTTGTTACATGTTTCGGGAACAACAATGTCCCATCCTCAGACTTTAAAAATTCTTTTCTTGGTGTTAACACACCATGTCAGTTCCATTTACATGTAAATGGTGTGTTAACACCAAGAAAAGAATTTTTAAAGTCTGAGGATGGGACATTGTTGTTCCCGAAACATGTAACAAGATTTATTAATAATAAAGAGGAGTAAATGCCATCAATAATGAAATAATTTCAATATATGTAACTCCTTCATTGAAGAATTAATTGTAGAGAAATCACTATTGAAAAATGGAGTTGGGGTAACTTTTGATTTATACGATTAACTATTTTGAATCCAAGATGATCATATCCTGTTCCATCCAGTTGCGGAGACATTGTGACAATGGCCACACTAATGTCATATTATAAGAATCTTTTTTGTTGTATTCCAGAGATGTATTTGCGACTCCGAGAAGCTGTAATTCGAATAAATATCGCAGCAACAAACATTGTTTTTAAACTTTTTTTTTGCCATCTGGTATATTCATGTTGAACTGTTTCATTAGTTTATTTCTGTTTTGTGTACTCACAGAAGGATCATGTTGACCGACAGATATTTTTTCTGAGCCAGTTCTGAGAGAGTCATATTGTGCCTAAGTCACTTGGCAATCCCTCCAGTGCTACAAAATATCCATCCATTATTTTGTATTCCTGCACCAGTACTTAGCGAGTGCATGCGTAAAAACATATCTCCTTGCTATGGTTCCAAGCATTTTATCACTGATGCAGGAATACCTTGAATGCAGATACTTTCGGACACTGAACTTCCTTTTTGATACGGCTTATGGTATCCAATCACTTGTCTTTTCTGAGCATTTCGCACCTTAGTTGATATCACAGGTATCAAATCTGAAAGCTACAAAGAACCATAGGTCAAAGCTACTAAACTTGTCCTTAAAGGATGCTTACAAGCGTATAACTGAAATTGTAGAAGTTCCATCCGAGAGCTTCAGCGAGAGATAGTTAACTGAGAAGGTTCTTATAAAAAATAAATGGAAAAGAACCTATATAAAATTCAAGATGAGAACTGACCATAGACGTCCATAGTTTCAAAAGGCTGAAATGTCAAATGAATGAAAAAACAAGTTAGAACCTATAGAGGCTCAATAAATGAACAGAGTATTACTGTAGAGAAATATTCTGTTTATTTAGGGACTCTGCTAATCTAGGAGACATCAAATATGTTAAAAATAAGTTTACTATTATTGTAGAGAAGTAATTGGTTATTAAATTAAAATATTAATTTAATAACCAAAAATTAAAAAAAAACTAAAATGTTATTGCAGAAGCTATCCCTTTGACGGTTGTGCTCCCGAGTTTTTACGTAACACAAAACATTTAAATTAACAAAAGTTGATATTTTAAGTACTTTATTTTAAGTACTTTGCTGAGTCGAAACCAATAGTTTTTATTTTGAGTTTTTCACACAAATACAGATGCTTTATAAAAAAAAATGATTAGATACAGATGAGTTGAGAAAAAAAAAAATACTCTTTTTTTTTTGAAGTCGGTTGAAAAGAATCTAATTTTGTACCCTCAAAAACATTGAAAAACATTTATTCAATAAAAAATTTTTTTCATTTTTTCAACCTAAACCGATTATTGATAACACTCATTTAAATAGCCTTTACACTCCACGAGAATTCAGCATGATTGGTATCGCTGGAAAGAGCCTTAGCTTTTTTTGATACATATAAACGCAAAATTCGATTAACAAAAGCCTTTTTGAAAAAATGGATAGTCGGAATACATTTTGATTTTTAATAATTTTGAAACCGAACAGCAAGATGAAAACAAATACAATTCAAGCGTATTACCGACCTATGTTTTTGATAAAAATATGAAATGGATAAGTTTAACCGTCTAACCGTAATTCAAGTTTTTGTCAATTTTACCATCCTCTACTACCGTGAGTCGTATCCGATTTTTATGTGTTTGGATGAAATTTCGTATTTAAGTGTTCTTTTGAATATTGAACTAGAATCTGACGTAATTTTTTGTGTAAAAAAGTTTGTAAAGGTAGTTTGCTTGAATATCAAATCATTTTTTTAGAATTTAATTAATCAAAAACAAAACCTATAAAGCGGCTGTATTTCTCCTTAAATCTGTACTTAAAAATAAATATTTTGGTGCAAGTATCGTGTCGATATAAGTTTTTTTAACTCGAGGTATAAAATAAATTAGTTTGATGCTATGTTATTTCTTTTTCTTGATCCTAGGGCCCATTAGTTGGAACGGCAAAATACCTGTCCTTTATTTTTGACCAGGAATCTCTAAGCAAATTGCCAACAAGATCCGCGAGAGACTGAGTGTGTCCTCTCTTTGTTATTCAATTAGTCAATATTTTACGTTTTGTGGAATCCGTAAAAAAGAAAATTATGATATTAATTGTAGTTTCAAGTAATAACTACTAACTGTAATGAAATTATAAATATCTGCAATAATATTATTAAAACTATAATAAAACGATTTAGATAAAAAAATTGTCAAAAATATTATTAATTGTAGGTCTAACCTTACCAGCGACCTTTGTTGCAATATTCGACGGAAATATGATAATATCTATTCCCAGATATGGAATTGCCCCCAATTCTGTTATTTCATTGTAAATATATTATTATTCACCCAAGCAGCTGTATGTTTCATCACCTCAAAGTAGTATGCTCAACAGAGTTTTCGTCTACGTACTCGTTATTCTAGCAGTTCTATGTTTCAGCATTGCGGAAGAAATGTGTCCTGTAAGTAGATAGAATCTAAGATACATAAATCGAACCAGAATATATTAAAAAATATATATATATTCTTCATAAAAGAATGCCGCATCATAAAGACACTTTATTGAGTACGAGCAACCCCCACCACGGCTTCGTCCGCTCTCATAAGTAAAGAACTTAAATAATTTTAACTGATAATTGAAGATTTGTTCTTGATCGATTAAAATCTTCTATTGAACAATGCAATTGACCTTTATTTCTTCAATGATATATGCACCCATTAGGTGTTTGAAGATTACATAAAAGCAGAATAGGACATCAAATTTTTAATTTTAACATGAGTTGGTAATCCAGACGGACAAAGATTATAAAAAAAACGCAATAGTTTTTTAGTTGCACTGCGTTATCAGTGCTAGCAACTAAATGCCCATAGATGATATTTTTACACACAATATAAAAAAAGCAAAGGACTGACATTTTGATTTGGTAACAATTTTTATTTGACTGAAATAATTTATCGATTTTATCTGGTTGGATTTTAATTTCTAACCTTAAAATGACAGTCTGACAAACCTGGTATCTGTCACATAGCACTGTAGATTAAAATTATGATTACAGTAAACTTTACTATTGTAAATATTCCTAGAACTAAGAAGATAATGTAGTTGAAATTTGGTTCAGATGGGTTTGGTAGTTTTCGCGGTTAGTGATCACAAACGAAAAATGGTTTGTCTTTTTATATAATAGCATAGACATTTTAAGAAGGTATATTAATATGTGATATTTACTTGATAATGTATGAACACTTTATTTGACTGGTCCTTGAGGTCTTTTGTTGACAACCCAAATATACATATATATATATATATATATATATATATATATATATATATATATATATATATATATATATATATAAAATGTCTTGACTGTTACTATTAAATGTTTAGTTAGGTTATTGAGGTTCAGTCAATAAATAAAAAACAACTATTTTGGCGACGTTTCGAGACTATATTGTTCTCATAATAATGCCCTGCATCTTAGTAGGAATGTCCTAGTGTTCTTTACGCTTGCTAATTTCCTGTTGGCTTTCTGGAGTTCATACTGGAAAATATCTATATGGAAAAATGGGATTTTATGAAGATATTAAGACAACCCACGGTCCTGAAGTTGTTACAGTGATGAAGGAACTCCAGAAAGCCAACAGGAAATTAACAAGCGTAAAGAGCACTAGGACATTCCTACTAAGATGCAGGGCATGATTATGAGAACAATATAGTCTCTAAACGTCGCCAAAATAGTTGTTTTATTTATTGACTGAACCTCAATAACCTTACTAAACATATATATATATATATATATATATATATATATATATATATATATATATATATATATATATATATATATATATATATATATATATAAAATATATGGTAAATCACCAATTTTAGTCATAGATAAGGGTTTTGATCGATTCAATAGGTTACACAGTTTTTCGGATGAAACCTTTGAGTACATATGTGGATTCACAGAAGTTTGCTGTACTGTATGTTTTTTTTTGTTTTGTTTTTCCAACCTTCCTAGCCTTTTCAGGCATACGGGGTCTGCTGTACTGTATGTAAACTTGACAAATTACATAGTTTATAAAATTGAAAAAATTTTAATTTAATTTTTTTTTGTATTATATTTTTTACAAATAGCTAAAAATACCAGCATTGGTCACGGTGCACCGGTTATGTTCATAGAGAAAACGTTCATGTGACAAAATATTTTAAAATGAATGTTTTACATTCTTTTAAAACTACAATCAATGAGCAAATAGAACTGTGAGATTGTTCTCAATATTAATATTCTAACAAAAAAGGAAAAAATATGTTTTGAAATAAAATTACTCAGTTCTATTATTCACAAACATTTAGTTAGTTGTTGAGACTGGAAAGGTAGATTAAAAAGTCAATAAAAAACGACTATTTATTTAATTTGCTGCCGAAGTTCTTGCAGTAATTGAATACAAAATGGCCTTTATCCTCACTGCCAATTAAATAAATTATAAGAATTAGAAATATATTTTTAGTTAATTACTCTCTTTAAATATTTCTGGTTATTTCCTTTCAAAAAACCTGGCACACAATTAATTATAGAATACACATATATGAATCATTAATGGTCACATAATTTATCTAATTTTTATTATTTATCTAATTTATATATATATATATATATATATATATATATATATATATATATATATATATATATATATATATATATATATAATTAACAGCCGAAATTCTTGTTTGTTTCTATTCAAGCACTAATGGAATACAAAATGGTCTTTATCCTCACTGTAAATTAAATGAATTATAAGAATTTGATATATATTTTTAGTAAATTAATCTCTTTAAAAGGGACTCGATGGCCGAGTGAGATAAGGCGAGGGTCTCAGCGTGCTTGGTACCGAAGGTCGTGGGTTCGAATCCCACTCTGGCTAGAATAGGTTGATAACTTGTAGGATAACCCGTCCTTCCTGCCCAAGTTACAGTACATAAGGACGTTAACCCCCCAAAAAACAACAAATCCCTGCCATAGAACTTTACAGACACTTGTAACAGTAATTGTGCATTAATCTTATTCTTAGGGGACAGTATATTCCAGAATAAAGTTTATATTTTATTTAATTATGCTATACATTCAACTCTCGATGTGTCGAACTTCGATATGCCGAATTCTTAAATAGATCGAACAAAATCTACGGTCCCAAGTACTTTACAGGTAAATTTCAACTCAATAAGTCGATTTCAGATAGAAAACGTGGAAAATTATGTAAATACGTCGAACTGAAAATAGGGTTCAAAAGAATGGACTTTTAGGACCACCTCATTGAATCGAAATCTTGGTAACCATCAGCTTCAACTCTCTGATTTGTTCTAAACCTACACACCTAGAGAAGTTTTCAATGGTGTCGGGACTGGGCTTCTTTTATATAGATGTATCCGTAGCAAAACACTTGATTTTCATTCATGGTGGCAAGGATAACTAAGAACGTCTCACATTGTTATTTGCCCCGAATATGACCGGTTAAGAAAAACGTGCTCCTTGGCCATTGGAAAATCAGCTAAACCAAGATATTTCAATGTGAAGTCGTTGTTCACGGAGTATGTAGCGAACGGAAAAGCGTGGATTGCAGGTAAAACTTTCAAAAAATGGCTGACAGCATTTGGTGCTGATCTCTCAATTTCTGTTTGTTCGTTCTCTTATATTTCATTTTATGTTTCAATTGGTTTTATATGTATGTACAAACAACATATATTTGTGAAGAATATATGTAATGATTTTAACTCCAATGTTGTTTTCGTTTACATGTAAATGAGTTGATATCCTTAATGATAACCTCGATAAGTCATTTTTCTATAAGTCGAACTATTTTTCATGGTTCCATGAATATCGACATACCGATAGATCGATATATTTCTGGAAAAATATATAATATAACATGATGATATTTCTACCCCACAAATTTACTATTATCAGACCATTTTATAATAGGGCTGAAGGCCTACTGCATTGCCCCAATATGGGGGCGTCTAGGCGCCTTTATAATCAATAAAACCCTTTCTATATTTTTGATGTTTTCATACGTCATGCAATTCTCAACATATTTATCTTTATATACCTTTTCAACTCTTTGAGAAATGAATTAGTAATCGTGTTGCCATGTCATGGTGTTTCTTACTCATCTCGATTATTAAAGCTGCCTCACTCTTTCCTTTCAAACACTATATACTTCTGCACCTCTCCGATTATCAAATATAAATTTATAATTTTAGGCTATTATTATTGTGGTTTGATATTACAGCCAGAGGATCGTTCTATTTCATAGAACGTTTTATTTTAATTTTTACAGGACGATTTTTACCAGAAAAATATTTTTTAATTTCATAAAATTCAAAACCACGCTACTCCTAAATCGCAACTCAAAACCTCATTATTATTATTTTTTTTATTTAGAAAAATCTCTCAATCAAATATCGGGCTAAAATAAGTGGTACATCTTGTTATTTTTGGAACAATTGTGACAGGGCTTTAAACCCAGTAAAAAAAAAAAAATAATAATAAAAAAAAAAAAATAATAATAATAATTATTCAAGTTTTATGTAAATTTCCACAGGACTTATATATAAACAAGTTATAAGAGTGATATCTAAACAACTTCTTTAATTTATAAAATGTATTTAGCTGATATTTATACATTTGGCAATACCCGTTGGATATACGATATCCGGGCAACAGCCGGCGGGTGATACGACCCGGCCTTGGTTTTTAGCCAAAGGAAGTATTCAATTTAGATGTAAAACAGTCCCCTGCGATATTCAACTAAACTATGATCAGATAAATTGGCCCATTTTTCAACCACTCAATGTGGTGAAATGCTTTGTAGCCGAACATTGACTACCATTTGTCTAGTTGTAGAAATCAGTAAACTGATCATTAAAAGAGTAAACATGAATTAGGTATAAGGGTTATTCCGAGATTACAGGTCAATACGGTAGTACAGGTCAATATTCCCACAGATTATTCTCTAAGAATATTAATACGAATATATTCGTATTAATATGTGAGAATATTCGTATTCACTTGCGTAAGTATGAATAGATGTATTCATACGTATAAATTGTGAATACAGTTGTATTTACACGGCGCGAGTGTGAATACAGAGATGTGTTTAGACATCTCGAGTGTGAAGGCAACTGTATTCACACTTTATACGAGTGAATACTGCAAATCCGCACTTTATATACAACACTTTATATATACACATTATATACAATATGCAGCGCAGTTTTTGCATGTAAATAAAACTGTATACATAATTTATACAAGTAAATGCTATTGTATTCACAATTTGTACAAGTGAATACAGCTGGATTCACACAATATACATGAGAATACAACTGTTGTCAGAATTTATACGAATATATACAACTATATTCACTTCCGAGCCGTGTAAATACAACTGTATTCACAATTTATACGCATGAATTCAACTATTCATATTACACATGTGGATACGAATATATTTATATTCTTTTATATATATTATATTTTATATTCGTATTTACGAATATTTATATGCTTAACACTGGTACCAAAGCTCTTTTTACTTTATTTTTGGAATACAATTGAGATAGGTTGAGAAACGTATTCACTATTGCACACTCTACCTAATTCTACAATTATTTTTCTAATATTTTTTATTTCAAATTCTTTTTGATATTTTACTGGCTACAACAATATGTACAACACCGTAACTGTCCCAAGTCAGACTTTTGGGCCTAATTAAGTTTTACAGGAACGAGATAGTTTGCTGTAACAGGCACAAAGCTAAATTTAGGGCATTGGTTTAGTTTTTATGTATTGTCAACCACCTATCTCTTTCCGTCTTTCCACTTTCCACCTTTCCTTAGTTTTTTATTTCTCGCCGACCTCGATATATTAACAAGCATGTTCCTACGTTTTGATATGTCAGCACTAAAACAAATTGTTTTCATTTACAATGAAAATGTGAAAATTTTACAATGAAATGTAATGAGGCAAAAATAAAAAAAATGACCGTTTTATCAAATTCCAGAGTTCAAAAGTCAGAAAATATCTTTATACTATTTATTATTTACCAATATTTAATAATCCTTTAGAGCATTCTCTAAGGTTGTTTCCTAACACGGGACTTCTTAAAAATAAAAGCTTCAGTTCAGTTAGTTATTTCGAAGAAGAAACATGAATGTCCTACGAAATTCTCGTAATTTTAAGACATTACTGGAAACAAAATTTTACAGCCGCTGAAGCAACTCGTGAAATTATTAAATAAAAGGGGAAGGTGTCCTTGAAGAGCGCACTGCGTGGCGTTGGTTTGAAAAATTTAGAAGTGGAGGTACGATGTTGGAAAGGAAGAAGGGCTCCGGACGGTCATTAATGGATATTGATGAGGTTATGAAGGAAGCTGTTGAGTACTCGCGAACTTGCCAGGGAGTGTGGTGAGTCGAAAGATACTGTTAGTCGCCATCTTCTCTCCATGGGGAAGGTGAAAAAGACCTGTAGGCTGATCCCTCAAGAACTTACTCCTGAGCAATTTTACAAAAGTTGAGAAAAGTTTACAGAACTTCATGGGTTTGAACTCCTGCCTCATCCAGCATATAGTACAGACCTCGCACCTTCTTACTTCTTGTTTCGATCCATGGTCCATTTTCTTCAAGGGAAAAAATTTGATAATTTTACGGAAGTTGAAAATGCTAACCAAAAGTTCTTTGACAGCCATCCCAAGGATTAGTATCAGCGTGGCATCGAGCAATTGGCTAGCAGATGGGTAATGGCGGTAGATAACAATGGATTTTACTTTGAGTATTAATTGTATTTTATATCAAAGAAATAATAATACAAATATTTGTTTAAAAACGGTCATTTCTTTTTTTTTTTATACACCCTATTATTAGAATTAGTTTAAACCAAAAATATCAGTACCGTTACCGGAACCAATGTCAAAACTGTATAGCTACAGGACTGACTTTTCTGTATCGGTTTTGACATTTATGATTAAATAGTTATATAAATATGGCATCTTTCATTTATATTTTTAAGAACTTGTGCATTATCATTGTAATTTTATTTTTCTTGTATTTTCTATCATAATTTTCATCTTTTATTCAAGAAGGGTTATCTTAAACATAAGGGATATTTGTAAAACTGAAGGAGTTTATATGTGTTTATTGTTTTGCATAATATATAGTCCCTCCTGACCTCGAAGTCGATCCTCGGCTAAAATAACGGAATATAAATTTTCAGCTTTCATCCGGACATGAACTCGGGTCCGGCACCATGGCAAGCTAGTGACCACTGAACTCCTTCGCTTCTCATTGAGACATATATAAAGTGAGGAATACCGGGAGGATTCCCCAACTTATCACACACTTCAACTGAGAATAGTTTCTCTAAAACCTTTTATTAATGCCTAGGTGTCATTAATAAAACTACACACGATTGCCGAGGGTTTCGGAGTTCCCTGTACAGAAGGCAGTGGATTTGATACCCTATTAATTCGTAATAGACCTGTGAAATGAATCTCGACCTTTCCACTCTGGCTACGGAAGGTTCGTAATCTTATTATATCCCATAATCGTTACCTTATCCACCATTCTTGCAGCCCTAGTTGGAGCACATAATGACGTTATGACGCAATAAAGAAAGAAACAACAAACTTACCCATATGTATCCATACTAAGAGGCAGATGATTATACAATCTTGATAGAAGGTTCAAATTCAAATCATCCGAATTTACTAATTATAACATATACGATAAGCCTCATCAAGTGAAATTTTGGAACTCGCAGCCCATTATTTCTTAACTTTACTTAAATATTATGTACTAATAGTGGCTAAGCTCTAACCCCCAATTACAGTTTTTCCAAGGGAAGGCGCCCTGAAGTGTGTATTCTATATGGTCTAACAATCTTAGTTATACTTATATAAAGTGCGAGTGGTCTCAATACTGAACTCGGGAACATGGTCCAGCTATTCGTTTAATTCTACCAGGATAAGAACTAATTATTCTATCCCATACAGTAATATTTGTACTAACTATGTTCTTTATATTTGATTTTAGGCATGTTATTGGTACTGTTTGAAAAGGGATCCTCAAGAAGCCAGCCAGGTAACAGTAGTGGATACGTCCAACAGGAATAATGCCTGGGCATGGGACACGAGCACTGGAAGGTGGGAAGTTGTTTATCAGCATTCGTTCCCAAGTACGTCTTAGCTTACATATATGTGTTATAACTACAATTTAGGGAATCACAATTTTTTTTCGTAATCAATTAATAAAATTGAATAGAATGCAGGAAAAAAAGTATTCTAGAACACAATATCTAATGAAAATATCATTAATACTTTGTATAGGAAAATGTTTTTGCCTAGATAACATTCCATAATGGACCAGTCGTCAAAGACATCATGGTTTGATAAAAATGGTTACCGATCTTTTAGTATGTTTTTATAATTCATTAGAATAGTTTAAAAATTTTGCAACTTCTTAAGAAGAAGTTGCTCGGATATATGGTAGTTGGGAACTCTCGACTCATTTGGATTTATTTTTAGTATTTGTCAGAAATCTCATACATTACGAATCAGATAGAAAAGCTCATTGTTTCCATTAAAAAAAAAACAACAAAGAAACAATTGTTATACTTTATTTCCAACCGCAGTTCTGTAGTTCCGATCCCGAAATACACTGCTTCAAATATAGGCCATTTCTTACCATTTTAATCCATCTATTGAACTAAATATATTGGCTTTAACACTCTTACTATAAAGACATCTATGAAAAAATGAAGTTGTGTATTTAGATATTTGTCTTTAACTTAAGAAAGTTTTAAGTAAATCGATGTATTAATAAATAGTTTGTCCACGACGCTATTTTCGTCCTCAGTAATTCAATAAGCAACGCAAATCATTTTTGTTTCAAGAATCAATACAATTAAGATCACGAATTATTCTTATTGCAATGGCAATTGATTTTTAGCAAACTCTGTTACTATATAAGCCAAAAAGCTGCATTTTAACATTTTCATTTGTTAAATATGAAAAGAGAACTTTCATGTTGGAGAGACTGTAATACCTTTTCTGATTTTTGGTGTTGCCCCCCCCCCAATTAAGCTGATAAAAGTGTTTTTCTTCTCGTGGCCCGTCGAGGTACTACAATAACTAATAGTTGTGAAGATGAAATTCCAAATTTTCAGAGTTCATCGAGTATGAATAGCAAAATAAGTGATAAGGTTTTCGTTTCAAAGTACAACATTGTACACCTGTACCTTGCAACAGCGACTGTTGTTCCTTAAAAAAGAAAATAATTTCAAAAATAAACACCAGAAAGCAAAAGACTATTATTATTTTTCATCAATTTTGTGGTTTTCTTTTAGTGTTTTTTTATTTGACAAAAAATACGCTTTAACGAAATAGTACTAATAGAATTAGAAACTTGAACGGAAAACTAGAAAATTTGTATTCCTTCCTCACTTCACGTCATTTTAGGTATACTGCAAAATCAAATGTGAAAAAAAAATTCGTTTATTTGAGGAAACAACAATATTCCAGGGCAGAGAAAATTTAAAAAAAAAACAGAAGATGGCTCTTATCTGAGAGAGATGGAAGTGCATTGACGGATTCGCGACCAAATATGACTAACGTAACTCACAAAACATCTGCTTGTAATTACAAGATCAATGTCAATTGTTTCATGCCACACTGTTGTCAAGCTACAACAGTCTCCCCTATACAAGCATTACCGATTTTCTGCGAACTTAAATGTTGAAGTAGTCAATAACGACTGGCATCTTCTTGTCGTTGTAGTCTCTGAATAAGGATAAAATTATTTTTAAAATTTTAATAATGGACTAAAAATGTTTTACGATATGAAACAACTAAGGTGTAAGTAAAAACAATACATTATTTTGAAATAAGCTAAGGCAATTTATAATTTTTCAAATCAAAGAACTAATGGGTTTTGTCAGAGATATACATGAGCTTATTGGTTTGGGATACATTCTGGATAGAGCAATCCCTAAAATTACCTGAGTCAATAGGTGATCAATAGGTGCGTATTTTTATTTATTATTTTATATTTCTGGTATACCAAATATTTTCGAAACATCCTGCCAGGTAGAATTTTTTAACTTCATTTCCTTTTGGCCCCTACGATAGCTCTTTTTGTTTGATAATTATCTATTATTTAACGAATTGAGCTATCTCTATTATAATAGACAGATAATTATCTAGATTTGTATTTTTCAAATACAAGTTTTAATTGAAAGGTTTAGGGCCGAATTCATAGACTGCACTCAAGTGAAATTTTTCACTCTACTCAGATATGATTCTACTTAACCATTCCAGAAACAAAACTTAACTCAACTTTGAAGTTTCACTCAAGAATTTCCACTTGAGTGTTTTTTTTATCATTATTTGGTATTCATAAACCTAACTCAACACTTAAGTAAGTGAAATTTACCACTTAACTTTAACTAAACTTAAGTGGACATTGTTGTGCCCTCAAGTGAATTTATAAAATGATATTTTTTGGTTATTATATTTTTTAGGCTTTAGCTAGACGCCTTTGGGCAACTTTAAAATAATATTTATTCAAAATAATGTTTTTTAAAATCTTAATTAATGAAAATCTAATAATATCGTTCGGCAGAATATTTTATCACGGCATTATTATATGTTCAGATCAGCCTTAACCTCGCACAATTCACAATAAGCCGTATCTTTTCTTATGAATGTTAACAAACCATCGTTCTATATTACACCTGGTATGGTGATGTTATACCTCCCTATTACCACAGATTCATTGTCCAAAGCATCTTTAATTTTGATATCCACCCCTCCCATTGCCTCCAGTTCTGGATCCTCTTCATAAGAGGAAGGTATGAAAGGACCACCTCCTGTCCTTATCAGTTTCCTCCTCTCTTCAGCCAATTCCGCCTTTTGGCGGAATTTTATATTCTCCCACAGCTTCTTAAGTTGGTTTACAGTTCTCTATAAATATAACACAGAAATTAGAGCCTAACATACTGTAATTTGGCTTGAACACCAGTCTAGTTGAGAACTATGTAAATCAGTATATAAGGAATATTAATCAGCAATATTATCTCCCATTCTAAGTAATAGCTAATTTTCTTGTATTATCCAACTATGTTAAGAGCTAAAAATGTGGTAAAGACCATGAAACGTAGACCAAATAAAGAATTATATCATAATTGTTTAAATAAAATTAAAATGGGAGATAATATTGCTGATTAATATTCCTTATATCTCCTTAAGTAATATAAAATACAATGTGTAAATCAGTTTTATTGACCTTGTTTAATATCATTTATGTTGATTAATTTATACTACACTTTTGTTAAATAAAGAATAGTGTACTTACTGGAACGTTTCTTCCTTGGGAATTAAAATTCCTAGCAACTTCTTCCCAAGCTTGGGATTTCTCCGCATTTGAAACCTTATCTGTCCGTTTAGAGGCCATAAGAGTTTTTGATGCTAACACGCATTCTTTTAAAAGCAATTTCTCCTCCTCACTAAATGTTATTTTCTTTCTCCTTTCTTCCATTATAATAGGTAGCTCAAACAATGTCAACAACTCAGGTTGGAAACCGACACGAAACCTTACACTAATAGCATTACTGCGCATGCGCTACTCGTTCTTATCAGTCCGATTCTTTACTCACTTAAGTGGCCGTCTATGAATACCGTTTTTAAAATTTTTTTCCTCAAGTGTAAAATCCTACTTAAGTGAGTATTACTTATCCCTTACTCTAAGTGCAGTCTATGAATTCGGCCCTTAGAATCGGTGGCTCGATAAAGATTCCTATGAGAATGCAAACATAATCGATAAGATATAAGGAACTGTTTTTAATGCACTTATGCTGTGACCTCACCTAGTAGATAGCATGCTATCTAATAGCTGCCGATTGCTGCTATGGGATGCCACGTTGTCAATGATGCGTCATTAATAGCCTTGATAATTTTAAGAATTTATCATTTATGGTATTTAGTTTATTAAAAAACTAGTTTCACTAGTGAACATAATGACGTTCCTATTTAATTATAACAACATACCAACACTCTAAACAACCGAAATTTGAAATATTATATTTATTCGATAATTTATAATACGATTCTATAAATATAAGACATGGTCATCAATTAAACAATGCGTATGGCAACTGAGATATTAAAAAGTTTTAATAACGATTTCATGTTTAGGCAGAAAAATTGCATGAAAATGAAAAAAAAAAAAAAAAAGGTATATCCATATATCGCTCATTTGCTGCAACAACGACATAACTCAAAAACTTCAATTTTGTAGAAGGACAATCTTGTGAATAAAGAACAGGACGATCTGTTGACATACAATGGTGACATATCATGTACTCTCTTAGTGAATAGTTAATGCTCAAATAAAATGTTCTACCGACTAAAACTACATAGGTGAACAGTTCATTATACAGTCAAAAGCCCGGCCTAACTCAAAATCTTGTTGAGAGTATGTCGTTGTTGCAGCAAATGAGCGATATAATCTTTTGATGCTCAAATATAGCCAATCAAAATTGAAAAATAAATATGAAAAATTGCAAACTACTATGCAATGATCAATCAGTCACTTTGATGCTCAGAACCATGAAGATTTATGGAGATGGTTTCTGTGGTACCTTCTGAGAGTGAAAAGGCTTAGGCGTTAATGGATTCTTGCTTCTTATATTTTATGTTATGGTATTGGCTGGTAATATCTGAAACTGTTTTAAAGTCTACTTTTCCAAGAACATATTGTTTTTGGAACCTCCTTATCTTAATATGTTCCCAGGAACAGACAGACAGATGTTTTGCGGAGTGGTATTGTGGGCTTATATTTTATCCAAAACTTATTATAGCAACAATGGTTTCTCTGTGATCAGGAGTCCCTTTTGAAACATCTTCAGCCCTTATAAAGTTGTGTAATAGATCCTGACAATATTGCAGTATATAATGCAGTGTAATACCTGCCACTTGATATTAAAATCGGTCCAGAATTTTTACTTTATCAAGAACTTGACCCTAAGGCTTACATTTTTCTTCTTTCGTATATTTATTTTAATAGTAATATAAGATTTCTCAATGGTTTTGATAATATTGTGTTGTAAATTAAATAATCTATTATATATTTGTCAAATACCACTCACTCACTTAACACGAAATCTCAGAAACCACCGAACGGATTGGAATGAAATTCGATATGTAGATTCCTCTAGGGCCGTAGGTGCTCGCTAAGAAAGGAATTTTAAAAAATCGGCCTGGATCGCGGCTAATTTCCGAAAAATGCGATTTCAATTTTTATTGGGTGAATAATAATATATTAATTGTCATATGGTATTTGGAGATAAACTAAGTTAAAAAAATAGGTTAGATGTTTAAGCCGAACACTTTGACCACAAATTAAGTTCCTTATAGTTGTAAACAAACAAAAATACGATCGATGTCGAAACCTTATAATATGGTACTTTCTGTGAACTCATGGTAGCTGCAGAGGTTACTTACAACTTACAAGTTTGAGTTGTTTCGTGAAGAGAAGCTATTAAAAGACTTATGTTAAAGAGGAGGTTAAAAGACTTATGTTCTCTGGTGATTACATGTAAGGCCAGTTCGATGTAGGGACAAAAAACAGATTATAATCAATAGTTCTACCAAGTGTATGATTGTCTTTAGTATCGTATCATGTTCTACCATGGAGAAGAAAGGTACACTATTAACATCCCTCAGCGTGACCCAAACTCCAATACATCACTTAAGAAAACTGTGTCTGCAGCTGATTTTTACGCCTAAATGTTGGTGGAGCGAGGAGGTGAAGAACCTTATTTACTTTAATTTCGTAATCTCCTCAACCAATTTATGCTTGATATGTACGCAAAAATAGAAACAGAAAGACTAAACTTTTTTCAAAAAAGTTGAGAAGTTAAGACTATATTCACTTAAAGTATGCCATAAGAAAAGCTGATGGTCTGGTATCAGAGCTGGGTAAGATGGTAGTGCTACCTCGAAGCT
This sequence comes from Euschistus heros, assembly GCA_003667255.2. Classification (NCBI taxonomy): domain Eukaryota; kingdom Metazoa; phylum Arthropoda; class Insecta; order Hemiptera; family Pentatomidae; genus Euschistus; species Euschistus heros. Next base: position 38,501 of record RCWM02000931.1, on the reverse strand, counting down.
TCACTGGAGGGCTATCAAAATGATATAAAATTAACTTTTGCAAATTGTCAAATTTACTTATTGAAATTATTCTAAGAATGGAATTGTTCAGGTTTATTTAAGTAATAATAATTATCAACGTTAAGCTTAACTTTTACTAATTTAAGTTGTCTTCATCCTAATGATATTAAACCGTAGAGGAGCGGGGTACTTTCAGCTAGTATAAAATAAATAAAAGTTTTATTCAAATGATTAAACAGTTTACAATTGCACATATTAAATATTGTTACATGTTTTGGTAATAAAACAATTTACACTACATTGACAGCTGCGCTTAGCTAACATGGGTATAATTTAGAATGCATTTATTTTAACAGTAGGAAAAATACTAAAAAAACCTACAAAATAAGAAGAAAAAAAAATATTGATAAAAGCAAATACCTACATTATAAAATTTACTAAACTATAATGCATAATTTATTAACTTTTTGTACATTAAGTTAATCAACATTTTGGATAATTAACTTATATATTATTTGTGTTCCAATAATTTAATTTCAAGTCGAGACAATAACTTTTGGATGTCTTGTTAGCAAAATATTGTTATAGTAGTATGTGGTTTGTACGTTTGTGTATGTATCTTCTTAAGGATTGCTTGTTATAATTGCCTATTGTTTGAATTATAGGATTTCCTGAATTGAGGTTTGTAGAGTTGAAAAGTTTCTGGTCTGTGTGTGAATAAATTGTTTAATAGTCTGAAAATCTAATTCGAGTAGCATGTCGGTTATTTTTGTGTATTTGGGGTAGTCATTTATTATTCTCATGCATCGGTTTTGCACCCTTTCAATTTTTTTATAGTTTGAATCACAGGTGTAGCTCCATACGGGAGAGGCGTACGTTAGTAATGGTCTTATGACTGATTTATACAGAATTATTTTGTTTTTGATCGACCGTGGGGATTTTCTTCTGAAATACGGAGCCATAGTACTTAAGAGTTTTTTGGCTTTGTCGCATTTGTTATTTATATGAGGTGTGAACGTTAATCGTTTATCTAGTTTCAAACCAAGGTAGGTAACAGTTTGAGTCCAAGGGATTTTAATATTTTTTAGATTGATATGTCTTGGTATGTTGGGCCTTCTTTTTGTAAAAATTATTATTATAAAAATTTTTATTTATTTATTTTATTTTTTTATAGAAAATGCATATCATTTTGTTAATGATATGTGTACTATTAATTAACTGTAAATTAAATAGAATTACTTATAAAAACCGATTTTTAGTCCTCTGCATTCTGTTATACCACTTCAATCGTAAAGTATTAGTATTCTCTATTTTAATGCACATTATTCCATGTGAAAATGAATAATTGGATGTACGTTCTAGCATACGAGATATTTTATACTTACGAAGAATCAGGTCTGAGTGCGAGTACATGAGTGAGAGCTTTTGCATTTGAGTGCTAGTATATAAAAGTAATCATTGAAGATGATTGTGAATATTTAGGAAGAATCATAAGTAACTTCCGTTTTTATCATACAGTTTTCTCATTGAATAATAAAATTATATGAATTTACCTAATACATATGAACTAAGGTTGTAAAGTCCGATAAAAAAAAAAATGTAATCACCACTATTCTCTATTGCCTTCTTCCATTTTCCTGACAGTTTATCACTTCTTTCCTAGTAAAATGGGGCTAATTTTGACTGGAAGATGTTTTCGACAGATTGCCTGACTTTCTCTTCACAATTGAAGGTTTTTCCATTCAAAAAGTTTTGTAAGGAACAGAAAAGGTGGTGGGGCAATATACAGGGAATGAGGTGAATGAAACAGACCATCCAAGCTCCCGAATCCTTTCTTGAGTCACCCTTGCAGTATGTGGCAGCGCATTGTTGTGTAAAAGAATGACGATTAATGAGGGCAGGGCGCTTTTCATGGAGTTACTCTTGCACTCTATGCATCTTCTGATCGTGTCTATCTGCAGTAATCGTCAAATTTGACTTCAACAATTCGTGCTGAATTATTCCTTGACACCATATAATAAAATTCCACACACAATAAAATATTTTTGACATGGATGTTTTCTTTAGGATCTGGTATAGGTGGTTGATCCTTTTTAAGCCACTCTTTTGCGGACTGTATTGTCATACGTATCCCATTTTTCATCGCCTGATGCAATCCTGTTTAAAAAAGGCTAAATATTTACCCGCGAGATTATACTTTTTAAATAAATAAATCTTTTAACTTGCTGACTTTCCCTAATATCTCGAGGTGATGGTTAACGGTTAATTGTGATGTATTCAGGCTTTCTGCTATATCTATTGTTGTTGTGGATTTTACTCTAATATTGACTTTAAACGTTTATAAACCAATTTTTAAATGCTCGATCAATTATTAGTTCTTCACCACATACCATGCATATTTTTTTCAGCTGTCACCTTAGAACTATTGGCTTGTTTAAATTCCTAAATGTGTAAAATATCCTTACAATCCAAAAACCTTTAATGCTCCTTAATCTGTCACCAATAAACTTATCCATAAAGATCTTAATGTTCCATAAGTTACTGATTTAGCCCACACCAGATACCTATCCTTTCACAGTAAGCTCCATAATCACTCAAATCCGTTAGTTTCTCAACTTGCTTCCCACTCCATTCCTGATAATCCTGTAGCAGAGCAAGGTTGATAACAATGCCGTCCATAACCTCCTTGCTTAGAGTGTTACAAGTACGGACACAGAGAACAGAATAGTTGCAACGGTGTTCTCTTATGATGTGACTGGTAGAGTGTCGGCTCTGGGGTGTGCACACCAATAGCGCTCAAGTAAGGACTGTAAGTCTGCTATGGGTAGAAATAAGCATTGTTTATATATTTTTTAATAGTGTTGTACGTAATTTTTAATATTCATTTATTTTCTTTTTTATTAGTAGTTATAGTTCCTTATAAATTAAAACTTGTAATTGTTTGTTCAGTTTAAATGTAAATATAACAAAGTGTTTTCCTTAGTTGTAATAATTGTGGGGGGACTATGGTTAATTACACCACGTGTTCTAAGTAACCCTCACTTCAATCGATTACCTACCAAAGAGGTAATAATCCTCCGAGGCGTCTGAAACGAAGTTGGCCTAGAGACCTCTAGTGTAGAATATTTAATAAAGTGCTACTGATGAGTAATTCTTTTCAAGTTTTAACATGTTATTATTTTCGTTGTCAATAGATTTACTTGATTCATATATTTTGTACAGTTGTAAATTTCAATAAATTTCAATAAAAAAAAGAAGTGTAAAATACGAATATGAACTTTTTTTACTCACTATTTCAGATTAAATTTTAGTGAGCAGCCCTTGTACATGATTGTTAATATCTCCTTAATTTTATTGCTTGCAGCGGACCGCATCGCTATTGGAGCTTGCCACAAGAGCCGTGGTGACGGACAGTCCTCTTGTGTGTCTTACGACTCTGCTCGGTCTTGGCAAAGCGACCGGAAATATATTTCAGCTACTGCTTGGAACATATCCTACAACTGTGACAATTTTGGATTCCAGTCAAGCCCCTATGGCCAATATGTATTCCATATTTATTCAAGTAAGTAACTGTAACGTACCAAAGGTTTTCCAGTACTCGTATGAGCTAAGAGAGCATTTTGAACTTAAACTTACAGAAGGGGTATCTCTTATCTTCGTATTATTCTAGATATACCAGGAACTCATTATTATAATCTAAAAGCCTTCGTCTTACAGTTTGTGGATTTACTTTTTTCTCATGAACACTGTGGTCATCCTAAACCGCTCATATCAAATATCGCTCTAGGTTGTCCTGAGCCATGACGTCTGGAGTATTAGCCTGCCTGTATCTTTTTACAGCTCTGCGGACCGTCGTTTCTGATTCACCGATATAATAAGCTGCGTAATGGACACCGCGGATATCTTCAACAAGTGCTTTTTCCACTGTAATTTTCGTTTTTTTAAAACATAAAATTTCATTAATGGAATTAACAGTGGTAATAATTGCAAAAAGAACAAAACAGTTACGAATTACTACCGCTCAAGCTTTGAGGATTCATTTTTGAGGATAACAAAAAAATTTTATTAAAGCTTAAAATGGTCTTTTGTACACTGAGTAGATAAAAGCATTATCCCAACATTATTATGCAATATTTTTCCTCAATGGTATAGTTAAGTACTTAAAAATCCATATATCCTGGTTGTGCTAGTTAATTATAATTATGAAATGATAATTATAACATAAAATACAATCGTATATATATATGTATATATAAAAGAAAGAAAGAGAGGAAAAAAAAAGAAGTAATTCCAAGTATTTACATATTTGTGGAAGATTGATTGTCTAAAAGGTACAGAAATAAACTATTTTTATAGGAAGTTATGGAAGCTGCTTTACGAATAGAAGTAGGTAGGTAATTCCAGAAGGAGGTAGCACGAATTATGAAGGATTTGTCAAAGGAAGCGGTTTTATGTGAGGGGATATACAGGTTAAAAGGTTGGGATCTAGTGTTTAGGAGGTGGATAGAAGAGCGCAGAGTTAATAGATCAAGAATATAGAAAGGTTTTTGGTTTTTAGAAATTGGAATAGGAAAGTACCCAGAATGTATTGCCGTCGGAATTTAGGAAAGAGCCACCCAAGCTCAGAATATCGGCAAGTAACGTGTGACCGCCTGGGGATCCCGAAGATAAATCTAATGAAACCGTTCATCAGTTTCCCCAGCTTCATCTCGAGATCCCCAGACAGCCCCCCATAAACCTAGTGATATGTATTATCTGTTATCGATAGTTGAGGTAACCCTCCCGGAGGTTTTTATGTTTAGTTTACAAGAATAATAAAGAGAATCACGCTGTGTTCGAATAGTGATGTTTTATTTAGTACACTCCAATAAAGAAATATAAAACCTAGCAACCGTAATCAATGCAAGGGAAAACAAGAGGGGACACTAGAAGTTGACGGGTACTCTGCGAAAAGGAATCTCGAGATCTATACAGTTGTTTAAGGATTATGATAGAGTTTTTTTTGAAAATTTGGGCGATATGGTTATTCCAGGATAGGTGTTGATCAAAGGTGACTCCTAAAATTTGAATAGAGCTTTGGAACTGAATAGGAAGGTTATAGAGGTAAAGCAATGGATAGTAAGGAAGGGTGTTGAGGATGAGTTTCGAACCGATATAGCCTTAGTTTTACGTATAAAATACTTATATGTATTTTTTCCAAACAACAGAATAATAAATGTTAGTTTTTTTTTATTTATGTGAAATTTTGGATTTTGTATAATGTATAGTGAAGCATTTCTTTACCTAGGCATTGCATCCTATTCTCAATTACAGTCCTATAAATTTCAATTAATTTGATTCCATTAATAGCTTCGCTTTTAGCGTAACAGAAATATTCTTACAGGACTAATGAGCAACCTTAGTTGTGGAAAAAAAAACTGGAAATCTCCTTTCACAATCGTTGGCATAGTAACAGTGCATCCTTACCAAAGTACTGCACCCAAGACCTTCATTGTTTGTTGTTGTACAGGTTAGGTTTAATGGGAAAGGGAGTTGAAGCTATAACTTAGTCGTAAGAAGTCTTCAGAACAGTTGATTATTTTATGGGAGATTTTAACGCCTAACTTACAATTAGTCAAACAAGGCCAAGAAGGACGCGTTATCTTATAGGTCAATACTGTTCTTCCTGGGAGTGAGAAGATCGAGATTTATTTCTTGGATCTCTATATATGATAAAACCATTTCACTTATAATAAGTTATTTAAATTGGATAATTAATATATTTAGGAAACATTCATTACGACCCATGGGCAATGAATTGTGGAGTCAGGGACAACTGTTGTCGAGTATGCAATCCTAACGAGGAAGACGAAATGAAGGACTGCAAGGATGCAACGAGCGAACGGACTCAGGTATGATTAGTTTGAAAATTATAAATTATATGCAAGTAAATCAATAGCGCGTAAGCTATAAAAATAATTTAAATTTTCAGTTCTTATACAATAGAAATAGCATATATTCTATTCATTAATCAGATGGGAGTTTTAATTTGTAATTTTAAATTTAAATTTTAACAAACTGATTAAATATTCCTCGTAATTTAAGTTATTTAATCTATTTGTTGTAGGAGGTTGAATGATTTTCTTTAGCCTTCATGTTGCTTTTTTTTCTTCTGAATCAATAATATTAATAATAGTGAATAACATTAAATGAGATACCGAAGAGCTTTTATAATTTATATTCTAAGTCATATAAGATAAATTGCATGAAGTATGGCTCCCATCGAAGCTGTTATTACTACCATTAACCATTTTAAACGAATAGTTTTTAACTATTTTCTTTATCTTACGGTTTTCCTTATTTTCAGAACTTTCAGCAGATCCAACTTCAGAACAGCAGCTACAGAAAATTGCCAAATTTTTAATTTCCAAAATACCCTACTAAACCCATTATACTACTAAAATACTAAAATTGTATTAACATGATTGTTGATATCATGTTTTCATTCAATCACCCCACTACACTATAAACTGTTTAAGTATGAAAGGTGATTTCTTTGTATGTGTGTCTTCAATTATTAATCCTCTACCGAAAACAAAAATGTCTACCTCTGTAGTGTGTCACTGCTTAGATATAATCCTGTTTGCAATAAGATGTCAAAGCGTGATTTTATTTTAATTTTGTTTTATGAGTTTAAACTCGATGTTCAAACGGCCAGAAACATTTACGAAAGCTTTGCTGAAGGCATTGTGAGTGCACCGTTGGTTTAAAAAATTTCAGAAAGAAGGTTTGAGCCTTCAAAAAAGGAAGCTTGTTGAATCTATCCCATGATGAAGATGTTCTGAGAGCTTTTGTTGAAGAAAACCTCAGAAAAACTGTCCGAGAACGTGCAGAGAATCTCTCGTTCAGCAAATCGACCGTCACTACCTAAAAGATGATCGGAAAAGTTAAAAAGTTCGAAACCTGAAAGTCTCTATTCTATCACACGACAGTGCACGGTCCCATGTCTCACGTATGACTCTCCGAAAATTGTTTGAGTTTAGTTATGAGGCACCCTCCTATCCAGCAGACCTATCACCGAAATCCAACCGGCTACCACACTTTTTAAGAGATAAAAACCTTTACGAGCAAATTCGATTTTTAGAGTTTATTAATGCCAAAAACTTCTATTCACAGGGCATAGAAAAGTTGTCTCGTTGACATGTTTTGAGAGTAATGGGTTGTATTTTGATTAATAAAAAATGTTTTAGATAATTTATTTTATTATCCATAACAATATATTAAAACAATAAAACTGCATCAATTACCAGACAACACAATGCTCTTCAATGAAAACTGAAGGATTGAACCTATTCATTTCATTGTGAAATTACAGTACTTTTCGATTTAATTTATCAAACAAGGAAATATAAATTTTCCTTTCAATCGATTTTTTATTTATATAGTGTTTGAGAGACTTTGAAAAAAAAAAAAAAAAAAAAAAAAAAAAAAAAAAAACTTATAGACACATTAACTTTGTATTTTATAGTCTACTGTAGAAACGGATCTCAAATAAGAAAATAATTAATATAGGTTTTACCAAACTAAATTTTAGAAATCAAAAAACTTCTAAATTAGAGAGAAGTTCTAAATTAAAAACCTCAATTTTTCCCTAACTGGGAAAAACAATAGATCGTGGATGTGTCTATCTAAAAATCTACTGCTTTTCTGCTTTGGTTCTAGACCTATAGAGTGTAAAAAAAGACCCAACACAAAAAATGTAGGCATAACGTGAATCTTTTCATTGAAACCAATATAGCTCCTAAACGGTTGGCCCTAGTGACAAATGTATAACAAAAAATATTCTCCATTTAATTTCTGATCAGTAACCTGTCTTCGAAATTTCGATCCGTGCAACACTAACACAGCTAGAGCGAGTCAAAATGTTACATCTTTGAGTGTGAAAAAACTGTTACACATTTTGAGGGTGAAGAAAACTTTACACATGCAAACTATAGAGCTCCAGCCAAAATGCAATCCATGTAAGAACAATTGTCTGGAATATTCTACATGAAAGAATTGTTATAAATATGTTGTAAAAAATGTGAGATATTATGCAAGCGAGCTTCGAAGCTGTTGACTAACGTACGTGTAAGTAAACTAATTAATCCGTTGTATGAAATCTGGTATGGAAAACTACACTTAACAACTTCACAACACCAAATGACTAAAGCGGACGCTCTAACTACAAGCCATCTGGATCTTGTCCAAATATTTGGCCTAGTCTGGCAACAACGGTAAACAAAGGCATTCAAAGCAGAGAAACTAAAATGCTTCTAAATAATTCAGATTTCAGCTCGATACTTGATATTATCATTTTGAGACCAAAGATTGTCCACAATATTCTGATAATCGAAGTTATTCCCTCTTGGTGTTAAAAAAAAAAAAAGTGAAACTAGACCAAAAAAAAACAACCTTTCTATTCAAATCCGTTGCAGATATATGAACATTCAAAGATTATTTTTAGAAAACTACATTTTTTACCACAAAAGCTGTAATATCTCCAGTTCTGATCATATTTTCACATGTAGCATTAAATTTCATATGAGTGGTTTAGATGCAAAGGGGTACAAGTAACTAAACCTCATTATAGAGTAAAAGCCAATCAAAGTATCCGTTTGCCACAAACACTTTCAGGATTTTTGGTAAGTAGTTAGATTTCTTCTCTATAGATGGCATCACCTAACGGAATATACAGATGTAATTTCTTTGCCACAGAATTATTTGTAATTTATTTAGAATTAAAGTTTCACAATATGCACTTACTCCATTTGCCACTTGTACCCCTTTGCATCTAAACCACTCATATAAGATCAGACCAATGTAACCTTGAGTTTTACAAACTTTGGACCTAAAGAACAGATGATCTTCAACTTATTTATGAAAGTTAAAATCTTTTTTTGTAATACTTCAACGCTTACCTTTTTTCGCAAAAAACAATGCACCGAAACATGCAAATTTAACCAGCTTTCGAATGGTATGATCAAATTACCACCGACAATGAAATTAATTTGTCTTAAAGGATCATTGCTCTGCTGTTCTTTATGTCCCAGGCTTGGAAATTTAAGGTTACGTGAGCTCTAGTATTATAGGAAATGTAATGGCTAAAGCCGAAATTGTCAAAATTTATAGGAGTTTTTTACGGCAAAAATATGGTTTCCCCCCGAAAAATCATTGAATTATATATACTCACGGATTGGAATAATATATAAAAAGGTGCGGTCAGCGGCATTTTTCTTTATTTTTGCCGTAGTTCCACTCAATATTTATTAAACTAAGAGCGAATCATCATGAATATTGTTCCATGTTTTTACTTTAATAATTTCTATTTTCAATTTTTCCACCTAGTAAAATAAGAAATATATTAAGTTTAAGAGTAACATTTATTTTTATCAGCAGATTATAAATAGAAAGCTAAATCTCAACAATAGTATGCAGTTTAAAATAACTGCTTGAGATTTTCAGCGAATTAATTTAATAATTTAACCATTAATAATAACTACATTTTTCACTTGATTTAAATTATTAATAATTAATACGCTGTTAAGCATTGTTCCTTCACAATTACTTTATTTTCAATTTACGCCCTCAATGAATATATACAATGTTTTATAGTTAATAAGTCCATTGCAAATTATACATAATATTAAAAGAGGAATCACTTAAATGTAAAAAATAAATAAATAAAGTAAAATAAAATAAATAAAAATTCTCCTTGACTGAGCTGAACAGTGGATCATGGATATGTCCACCTACAATCTACTGCTTTTCTTATTTTATCTATTATCTGAGCAAGAGGGTTCTAACTAATAAATCTTTAAATTTGACGTTAAATGGTTAAATGGTTGATACAGTCGGCAGTTGATTTGATTTTGCATAAATTTATTTAGGTGTGTGTATTTTGCAAAAAAAAAAAACATTACTTACAAGCACACATTAAAAAAAAAATTTTTTTTTGTTCAATTTATAAAAATGATAGTTTTTTTTTTTTTTTTTTTTTTTTTTTTTTTTTTTTTTTTTTTTTTTTTTTTTTTTTTTTTTTTTTTTTTTTTTTATTGATTGCTTTAAAGTATAAACTTTATGGCAATTGAGTTAGCCAATAACAATAATAATTACATAATAGTAAACAAACTATAAATACAAATAGAAAAAGAGTTTTACATGTTATATAATTAGTACTAACAGAAAAAGTATTTCTACATATTATAATAATTTATACGAACAAAAGATTTTTTTTTTTTACTTACAAGCTATAATGATATATACAAACAAAGAAAAATAAAATAAAAATAAAAACATACATCTACAATTTATAATGATCGATATTGATTATAGTCTAGGGTGACAGAAGTTGTAGCAGCAATTGCAATAGAATCCAATATTTTATTTAGTTAATTCAAAATAAATAAATCAATTACTTTTTGCTAGCATTTAAAACATTTAAAATAAATAGGAAGACGTTATTTATCTTTTCAATGCTATTTTATGATAAAATATTTTCCAAAGATAAACTATCATCTGTTTGAACTATATAGTCTTTTAGGTATTTTTTTCGAAAATTATCGTGTCTTTGGCACTCTAACAACAGATGTTTACAGCTATTTACGATGAATAAACTACAATCTTCACATTTTTCATTAGCTTTAATTTGCAAACTGTTATCTTTAAAAAATATTTTCAAGTAGTCACATTTGGCTATTCTGAGTTGGCTAACGGTTCTTATTTTGGTTATATTAATGTTATATTTTAAACAATCTTCCGGATAAAATGATAGTTAATTTATATAATAAAACTTCTCCTAATTAATTTAGCTTTAGAAGCTCACATTTACCCACTTATAAAATATTAAAGGAACTCTAAAACTACATTGTCACATAATGTAAAGTTGAAGTAACAAATTCATTTAGCTGGCGCTGTTAGGCACAAGGTCCCTCTTATTTCCAGTTTCTATCTCGGCATGCATTGCATCTTATCTAAAACAAACTAACAACATTGCTCTTCAAAATACTGTTTACTTAAAAATATATATATATTTTTTAATTATTGATATTTACAGTATAAAATAAGTACATTGGCGGAACTGCAAATCAATAGCATACCAATGGCTTGTTGAGCAACTACACATTGTCTAAAAACAGATACCAGGCAGAGTAGAGCATAATTTATTTGTCGTACTTTCAAAGGTTTTCGAAATATACGTTTTTTTACGTTCGGAGAATATCAGAGTGGGTTCCGCCCCGGACGATCAACTACGGACCACCTATTTTCTATTAGGCAAATGCTTGAAAAAACGTATGAATATAACGTCGAGCAACACCATCTCTTCATTGATTTCAGACAGGCATATGATAGTGTCGATAGAGGAAAGCTGCTGGAAGCGTTACGGTCACTCGCAATACCAGAAAAACTAATAAGAATGACATTAGAAAGGACAAGGGCTAAAGTAAAAACAAGAGTGGGCATCTCGGAAAGCTTTGAAGTTAATAGTGGTTTGAGGCAGGGCGACCCATTAACGCCTGTACTGTTCAATCACGCCCTAGAAGTAGCGATCCGAGGAATAAAGATGAACCCAGGATGCACTATTTACAATAGCCTTACACAGCACATGGCATATGCTGATGATGTAGTTATCACAGGTAGAACCGAAACAGCATTGGCCGGTGCTGTTGAAGAATTCAAGACAGCAGCTCGCAGTTTGGGCCTCGAAATGATCACGGACAAGACCAAATATATAAAAACCTCTAGAGAGACAGAGGGAAGAAGAGATACGGTTGATGTGGGGGAGGACATTCACTGCTGTAGTACATTTAAATACCTGGGAGGAGTCGTAACGGAGAAGAACAATCTGGACGTTGAAATAAAGAGCAGAATGGTTGCAGGAGCCATATGTTTTTATGCAATACACAAAGCTCTCCATTGTAAAAATCTCTCAACGAAGGCAAAACTGTTGATTTATAAATCTATAATAAGGCCAATAGTGATGTATAGCAGTGAGGCGTGGACTCTCACAAAAGATACCGGGAGAGCACTGTTGGTCTGGGAAAGAAGAATATTAAGAATGATCTTTGGTGCGGTGAGAGAGGAGCACAGGTGGCGGATAAGAAGCAACGCCGAGATCGCACTATTGTATGGTGAACCTGATATACTCTGTGCTATTAAGAAAGGCAGGCTTAGATGGTTGGGGACACGTCGAAATAATGGAGACCAACAGGCAGCCAAAGAAAATGTTTAATGGCACACCAGGAGGAAAAAGGAAGAGAGGCAGATGGATTGATGACCTAGAGGAGGATTTGCGGAGGCTGGGGATACAGAATTAGAGAAACCTGGCGAGGGACCGAGAGGAATGGAGAAGGATGGTGGCAGAGGCCCATGTCCTGCAAGGACTGGAGCCCAAGAACAAACAAAAACAAAAGTTTTTAAAAGTCGATAATTTTTGGGAAAAAAAAAAAAATGATTACTTGACTTTAATTAAACATTTGCTTCAAGCGCCAGAAAAGTATACAATATGAATTCAAAGTAAATTTAATGCTCTACACCTTTGATTCTGACTTTTTCTAAAAAACGATCATGGAAGGCATTAGAAGAAAATGTTTGACAAAAAGTGAAGTAAAAATTATTGATTTTTAATAACGTATAACTCGAAAACTAACGGAAGTTCGACAAATATTTATAGAATTCATTTTATAGGAAATTTAATTAGCTTTAATTTTTATCTGAAACATATTGTAATATATATTTTCTATATTTAAAAACATATTTTGAATAGTTTTTCTAGAGGCCACCGTTTTTGAGATATAATCGACAAAAACCCAAAATAGGACCTTCTCCGCTCCCCACCACAAACAATTAAGGAATCACATTACTCCTCACTTGTTATGCTGAAGAAAGAAGTCCAATCAACAGAGGCACCATGACCGGCAGGTACTCCTCAAATCACATCTTAAAATGCCGAAAAGACTAAACAAGATCCCCTCCTTTATGATTATTTATTTGTTTTTCTTTATTAATGAAGGTCGCAGATTAAAAAAAAAAAAAAAAAGGAAAGAAAAGAAATCACAATGCAATTATATTACTTTTTGTGCCTACGTTTTTTTATTCTCAGTTCAAGGCCTTCACCAGGATTAGAAGAAAAAAACGAATGTAAAATGCAATTTAAGCCAAAACATCGGCAAAATACATGATATAATTTTATACATATTTCTTGACTACACATCCTAACTGAGGCATAGAATTCCAAATCCAGACAAGTCCATTTATGAAATTTTTCACAGCTGGTCTATAAAGGTATAGATCGGGCTGGATTAGGAAGAGGCCTCATTTTTTGTAAGGCCGTTTTCAGAGTGATTTAATTATTTTTGAAAAAAAATCTTTTACGTAAAAATAGTCTGGTAGAAAAAATAAAACAAAAAAAAAAAATCTTGAAATTGGACTTTGGACATTGGACAACTATAATCTTCTTTCTTGTCTGTTTATACAAACTATATAATAGTTATATTATCATTAATAATTATTATAATAAAGCTTTCCCAAATATAATCTATCTAACAGAAAAAAATGTTTTAATAATATTATTATTGTGGCCATGGTATATATTTTAAAATATGAATGAATTTGAAAATGGTAGAATTTTATTTTTTTTGTCTGTTTTTTTTTTTTTTTTTTTTAAATTTTACTTCTATGATTCTTATATTTATATTTATTTTTTATTATAATAAATACGGCCTAATATTTTTTTTTTTTTTACTAAATAAATTACAAAATCGTTATTTCATGTTTCAGGTATTAATAAATTGATAACATTAAAAAAAACTAAGAAAACACCCTTCAATAGCAAACCGAACTAAAAAGTAGAAAATAATTTTGATTTCATTAATAGTTTGTGTTGCGACAATAGAAAGCCCGATAACAATCAATTTAGATTAATTAATTTAAAGTAAAATTAAAGTTATTAACAAAATAGTTCAGTTTATTCTAAAAATCGTTGAGTGGTTAATTTTAAATGTTACTAAAATTATATTGGTATATTTAAGTGCTACATTAATATTTTAAAAGAAAAACATATTGCTGTCCAACTTTTTGGGTTTCTATACATACAGCATACTGATCTGTCTAAACCAATATAACAATATTCTAATAAACAATAAGATAAATATTAATTCAAAATATTTATAATATGAGTGTAATTCATAATATAGAGTTATTATGAAAATAATATTAATAATAATAATACTTTCTTTGGAAGATGAAGTATTGAAATCGCCATGAAATTCGCATATTCTAATGTGAAAATATTTTAATGTTTCTTGATGATTCCTTAGCTAAGGATTAAAAAATAATACTAAATTATTTTTTATTGTGAAAAAAATACTACACCATCGAAAATCGATAATCGAACATCTTTTCATTTACATCGTTATTTTATCCTCAGACAATTCAATTTTTTCTAGAGCTAAAAATGTTTTGTTTTTTTTTATACTGGATAGGTTTGTTTCGTTTTTGATCATAAAAAAAATCAACGACGCAACTTGCCAATCCATTCCTAAGGTCATTTCTCTCATGCTTTGACAACAATTATAAAAACATTCTCAAAAGCTAGTGATACACGGTTTGTATAATTATGGTTCAAATATAATACCCAGCAGTGCTGTTTTTTGTTATTTATGAAATCAGTTCTTGATATAGGGTAGCTGTTGGTGGCTGGACCGGAAGTCTACAAAACATTGCCCAGTAGTTGTCAACTCAGAAGCACTGGTGTCGCCGATGGAGTGGAATTGGCAGTCTTCTGGAGGAAAGTGGAAGGTCGTTTATAAATGGAATCAAGGTAAACATTAACTTAAAAAAAATATTGAAACTATCATTAAGTATGCAAATAACTATACACCAATATAGGGCACAATTCCAAATGTTTATCGGAAATCTGATCGGCTGGACTGCAATGAACACATTGCTTCCTTAACCTCAAAAATGTTCCCAACATTTAACATTACAAAAATAGTAGTAGCAGCGGCAATAATAAACAAATGCATAAGCAATAACATTTCTTCGTAATCATTGGTTATTGATTACACAGGCCAACAAAAAAAAAATGTTTTTGAAAACTTTTTTTTCACTTTAATGGCTGATTTTTATAGATTTTTGGGTGCTGAATCCAAATCTGGTTCTAGTTTTTTTGTATCACCCATAGTTTTTGAGAAATTTTCTTTTTTTTATATAATTTAAAAAAGCATATATAACTGTTTCATGAGGCCAAACTTTATATGCAGAGCTGGTAAGAGAATGTTTCCAGGATCTACAAGTTTTTTGCGGAGAATATTCTTCTCGCCGGGTTTTAAAGTTTTAAAGGCCTGTGAGGGCCAGTTCTTTCTGCACCAATGATCCCTTGCCCTTCCTGTCCCATTCACACAAAAAAAAAAAAAAAAAAAATGGAAATTTGGTAAAAACCGCCTTGCTGACCAAGAAGCATGCATGTTAATTTCAAGTCACCACTTATCATCCAACCATGAGCCGAATAGCCAATTTTATTCAACACTATTTCTAGGTTTTCATAGCTCTCTTTCATATGCCTAAATGTCTTTCATATGCATAAAATGGCCAACAGGTATAGATGCATAAGTGTCACTATTGTGTAATAAAACAGCTTCTAAAACTAGTTTTGGAAGAATCAATAAACAGCCGCAAGTTTTCTTTTAAAAATTTAATATATTGATGTGCAAATGTGAAAAAATGGTAGGTGATACGGCTTAATAAGTGTCATATTTGGATTTAGCACCCTAAAAAACGGAATAATAAAGTGTTTCAATTAAAAAAGTTTTTTCATCGTTGGCCTGTGTTATTGATTATTTAATGATTATCAATTTTTCATTTACTTTATTTTAGAAATAAGAAATTATTTCTTGTATAAGTTCATTTTAATAAAGAACAAAGAAATACAAAGAATAAAATAAAATAAAAAAAAAAAAAAAAAAAAACAGAAAAAAAACATTATTTATGTTATCTGCTCTATTATTATCTGAAATATTTTCCTGTGATAACTATTCTTCAGTGTGAATCACATAATTGTACGAATATTTTTTGGGTTGTTATGTTTGCGTACGACATTCCACCAGTAGTAGGTGTACACTATTTGATATATATTTATATATATTACAATATTCATATATATGATAAGATTTGATTATTAAACTATTGTTTAAAAAAAAATATTTTTATGTAGTCTTCGGCTATTATTATCCGACTAATGGTTCCAAGTTTGGTTATGTTGATTTTGGGTATTCAGTGATTTTCTTTCTTTCGAGCTATAACTTGAATTTAGGGCGCGGCCAATATCTATTGAGAAAATATTTGCAATCGGTTAGTTATTAAAAAAGAGATGACATGTGGATGGCAGTTGACCAATAGGTGGCGAGCGACATTCTATGTAAAAGTTTACAAAGGAATGGTGTTGTATAGAGCTTGAAATTGATAATAAAATTGACTTATATTCAACTGAATTATTTAAAAAAAATTGTGGTGCGGTTTGTGGATCTCAATAAAGTTTGAAAATCGACTGATTGTGATTAGCGCCATTCTGCAATTTACAAATGTTAACTGATCCTACGTGTACCAAATTTTAACTATACAATTTTCATAGTTCTAGGAAGGTTCAGCAATTGAAAAATTTACAATAATAAAAATTAAAATGTACAATATTGAGTGGCAGGAACGAGATTTGCCACACTTTCATATGCTTTTTATGGATTGATCCAATCCAACCAGATCAAATGAATGAAATTGTCTCTACCGAATAAGAATTATTACCATGTCAAAATATCGATCCTTTGCTTTTTGATATTGTGTGTAGACACTTGATTCATTGGCCTTTAGTTATATGTACTGAAAATGCAGTCTATTATCCAAAAAAAGTTTTTCTTAACTGTTTCTCTATATCTAAATTACTAAATCATAAACTAAAATTAAAAATTTTACGACTAATTATGCTTTTACTTAATATTCCACCTAATCAGCGCAATTTTAAACAAGTTCAAAAAAACACTACTATGCGTGAAAAAATCATTGAAGAAATAATGCTATGTAAATTGCATGCAACAATACAAGATTTTTATCGATATAACTTCAGTTATTAGGTGCAATTACCTTTACTTAAGAGAGCGATCGAAGCCGCGACGGGAGATGCGAATGGGGATAGTAGTATTACATAAGAGGACAAGCCAACTTTCTTTTGTGATCACTAACCACGAAAACTGCTGAACCCATCTGTACCAAATTTTAACCACACACCATTTTTATATCACCAGGAAGGTTTAGGAATACGGTAATAAAATCTACTGATTTTTGATTAGGCACAAATAAGCAAGATGTGGCACTTGCCCCGGGCGGCAGATTTTAGGGGGCGGCAAAATTTGAAAAGTTTATAAGAAAAGAAGTTTCTTAATAACTTTTTCAAAACAACAATAATACAATCGATATTGTTTAATTTTTTCTTCATAATTTATAAACTTTATTATACTGTACTACGGAGGTATTGTATTTTAATGGTGTAGGAGGGGGCGGCAAACTGATCTTTGCCCTCCCTGACAAATCTCTTAGTTCCGGCCCTGATTATTCCATATCATTTTTAAACATAAAATAAATTCTGATGAGGTATAGTTGACTGTTAATTAATAGGAGAAGTAGATAGTTGGGGTGTGCAGTCATAAAGATACAAGTAATTAAAAATTATGTTTTTTTTATTATGTAACGAAGAAATTTATCCATAAAATCTTAATGTTCCTTAAGTTGCTGATTTAGCCCAAACTAGATGCCTATCTTTTCATAGCAAACTCCATACACACTCGAATCTACTAGTCTCCGAACTTGCCCACACTCAATTCCTAGTAATTCTCCGAGGCGTCTGAAAAGAAGATAGCTAAGAGAACATCTGATGTAGAACTTTTTTTGAAGTGCTACTAATGAGTAGATCTTTATATGTTATTGACATATCATTGTAGTCATGTTATATCGTTCATTTAAATATAAATAGTTAAAATAAAAAAAGTACTGCCATGAAAGTTGCAATTTCAGACTTACCCCCAATTATTCCCTGTAGCCAACAATATAGTATACAGAATTTTCCTTAACTATAAACATTGCCTTTTCTATCCAAGTGTCCCGGGATTATGTGTAGACAGATCCAAAATCCCGGAATTTAAAAGAAATGGTCGGGAACTTATTCTCTAGGTACAATTCATAACTTCATCATTTGTAGTTATTATTCGAACCTCATAAATATTATAATGAAACCTTAAACAAGAAGGGAATCTTAATACGTGTAATCGGTCCAGACAGTACAATCTATTGATAAGCTAATTCTGTACAAACACAAAATCTAATCACAAAATGCGTAAAGAACAACTGAGATAACCTTTAATATTTTCCGGAGTGAGGTCAGCGCCCTAAATCCAATACTGGCGAGATTATAAAAATTCTTAAAACTTGTGTGATTGTTAGAAATTTGAATATTATGAAGGTTTATGGAGTTTGAATGGGAAATATGGTTGTCTTTAGTGGGATAGGAAAAAGAATTTATCATCATGAGCTACTCGAATCTGATGGCTAAAGCATCAATTCAGCTTTCTACTGCTTAAACCTAAAGCGATCTAGAGACAGTCGATTTAAGAAGAACAGCCATAATTGATCAATAAGAAAGGCTTGGTATCACCACGATCACACTCATCTTTAATGACTCGGCTAAAATTATGAACCTGTTTTTTTGTCGGGAACTTGATGATCGATCGAAATGGTGTTTGTTTCATTGATGCTTGGTCGCTTTTTTATAAATAAATTCATTAAAAAAAAAGGAGAAAATATAGGTATCAATTTCTTCCTGGCTAGGAAAAATAATATATCATGGATATGCAAATCTATAATTTACTGCTTTTCCAAATTTACATTTTAAAATTAAAATGAATAAATTACTTAAACTAAATTAGCAACTAATGATTGTTCGAAACAAACAAAGGTTAGAGAAAATAGGTGTTTCAAAATTGACTTTTTTTCATTTAAACCTATATAGCTCCTGAACGGTAGGTCCCAGCGACAAATGTTATACTACAAAAAATATTTTTTATAAAATTTTCAATCCGAGCAACACCAACAGAGCTAGAGTGTATAAAAAAAAGTCTCTTCTTCTCCCGTTTCTTTCTCTACTAGCTCCTATGTGCCGTTAAGCGTGGAGTTGCAGTCTTGGTCCATCTAGTCCACTGGCCCATATCTTTGGCTAGTTAGTCCAGTCAATAATGAATTATAGAGTGCATTTTCTGTAATTCAAGGTTTTTATTCGGAAACATGTTCAGGGGAGTTAGAAAGTAACATACTAAAAGTCCTGGAGTTTTCGGGCCTGGGGATTAAATTCTCTAAAACTTTTATTATACCCACATTTTTCATATTCTGTAGTGTTTTCGAGATATACGCTTAGAAAGTGTTAACATTTTCGAAAAAAAAAATTTCACGTTTTCTGTTAAACTTTCCTCCATATCTTCTACAACGTTTATCCCACGACAAAAGTCTTTATAAATAATACTGTAAAAAATTAAATTTTCTTCAAAATACACATATATTTGCTAATTTCTCTTCAATCTGTCAAAAGTTACATACATTTTAACTTTTCTTAGTAAAACATGCTAAACGTCCTTCACATTTGCCAAGCGTGTATCTCGTAAACGGTGCAGAATATGTAAAATGTGTATTAAACGAAAGTTATAGACAATTTAATTAAATTCAATTTATTAAATAGTCGTATTTTACATACAAACCATTGTTTTCGATATATGAGTGCAAAACCAGAAAAAGGGACCTTCCGCGCTCCGCGAAACATTTTCTAACGACCTGGTAGAAAAATAAGATACATTATATTTTATATAAGTTACTTATTTTCTATGGGTCATTTTATTTATTTTTTTTTTCACACTTCCTCATTTAAAAAAAAGTGGAAATTAGAAAATATCAGTGTATAAAACACTAATCAAGATGAAAACTGATGGTGAAAATTTCGTCGAACCTTCTAACATTTGGGAATACGGAATTGATAAATATCGATAAAAGAACTAAAAAATACAATCCAAGTTGAAACTACAGGAATACTAGTTTACAGGTGAGGTTATAGGAAAGATCTATCGATAAATGTAAGCGCGAAATGAAGCATCGGAATTGATCTTCGAGTGTTATGTGGGTTTGAAGAATTTGGTGTCGTTGAAGGAGTGTTTAGATGTCGTTACCTACTTTATTTTTGTTAGCTTTATTTATTTATTTTTTTTTTTCATTTATTGATATTTACAACTGTACAAAATAATATACATCAAGTAAATTTGTTGATAGTAAATAAAATGGCATGTAATTAACTTGTGAAAAACTAGTCAATAAAAATCTATTCTAAAAGGTCTTTAGGCCATCTTCTTTTCAGACGCCTAGGAGGATTATCAGGAATGGAGTGGGAAGCAAGTTGGCAGACTAGTGAATTGGGGTGGTTATAGAGCTTACTATGAAAGGATTGGTGTCTGGTCAGGGCTAAATCAGCAACTTAAGGAACATTAAGATCTTAATGGATAAAGTTTTTCGATACATAATAAGGAGCATTGAGGATTTTACGAAGGATTTTCGATAGTAAAGAATCGGATGGTTTCGTGGATCCCCAAAGCTCAACTCTGTGCGTCCAAATAGGTCTAATCACAGTCATTTAAATGAGTCTTTTGTAATTAAATGGGAGCTTTGAACGTTTGTCTATTAAATCTTGAAGTAGTCTGTAACGACGAGCAGTTTCTTCTCGTTTTAGTCTTGTATGTGGATTCCAAGTAAGACGTTTGTCCAAGTAGAGTCCTAGGTAGCGGATCTGTTCAACAGGGGTTAGTGGAATAATTTATATTTATATTATTTATTTATATTAAATTTTTATTTTACTATTTTTTAGGCCTTGGAGAACAAGATTGTCGAGCCCTTTGGGGCAAGGGTCTCAGAGCACCCTGTATATCTTACCGTGATCTTTTGATATTTTCCAGTGGTCCCGTGAAATAAATCAATGAATAAGTTTCTTGACTGTGGGATAACCCGTTGTTCCTGCCCTAGTTGTAATAAACAATGACGTTAAGTTCTAATAAACAAACAAAATCTGCCTTGTATCCATGAGCTTAAAGTCATTAGTCATTTTTTAAACTAAAGAAACAGCCGTGTTTTAAAATGTGGTTTAAAAGATTATATTTAATGTTCATACATTTATTCATAAAATATGACCTTGAATGATTATCGCTGAGGTCTGAACAAGTCAAACCTTGGAACGGATTTGAGCCAAGTTGTATTAACTACTAGTAACGAAGATATCAGTCATTCCTAATAATTAAGAAGATTAATATTTGTAATTTTAACGTCTCAGTAAACATACACACATACGCGCTTATGTGACAGGCAAGGGAACGTAAAAGAACAACAGTAAAAACTTGCTTCTTGGTGTACTGACAATCAAGATTAAAATCGCTGGAATATAGTTTTGCAAACCCATCACATTCTCACTTTAACATAATCATCCACACAGATAACATGTATTTTCTATACTCTTTAAGTAACTCAAACATCCATGATCCACTGATTGAGGCACTCAGGTATAAAAATAATTAATCTGATGACGAAAGAATAATCTTTTAGGCCGAAATGGGCGAAAGGGTATGATGGCATATGATTTCTTTATAAGTTGGTACATATAGGTTAAGTAGTTTTACCAACATAAACTCTATTGTGCAACAGGTCTAACCACATATTGGTCAAATTTTAAACTTTATTAGGATCCACATGTCGCATCACATTTTTAAATATTAAAAGTAAATTTTATTATCTATTCCAAGCTCTATATTACCTTTCGTGTAGAATGACACTCGCCACCTATTGGTGAATTTTCAAACTTTTATCCACATATTATCTAACTTTTTTAATAACAAATAATTTAAAAATAGCATATTTTATTGTTGCTAAACCTTCCTTGAACTACAAAGATGATTCGGTTAATATTTGGTAGAGATTTTTCAGCAGTTTACATGGATCAAAAACGAAAAAATGGCTAGTCCTTTTATATAATAGTATAGACTTCTCATATCTACAATAAATTAAATTTCTTATTATTATTCTAAAATTGATTGGCGTTTGAATTTATTGACTTTAAGATAAAAACATCGGAAGTTTTATCGCCAGCATTATTGTTTATATGATTTATATCCCGCTACTTGAGAAAAAAATAAGATAATTCCAATAATATGAGAACAATATATCAGACAACTAAGTATTTCAATCGTTTGTTGAAAATAAAAATTAAACGTTCTAGCAAGAGCGAAATTGCTTCTTGAAACGGACAAGGACGTTACGTCAATGCTAATTTAATAAGTACATATATCGTTTCAGGCTTGGTTCATAGTTTGTAGTATTTCTTATGGCGAGAGAAATTTTATTCTTCATAATAATGTTTAAATATTAAATATTGTTAACAACTATAATACTTACTTCATTGGCAGAGCAAGAATCTGCAAATTTAATATAAATATAAATAAAACGTAATCACTTGGCAGAATTACCAAAAATAAATCGGTATCGTTTTAGTGTGAGGTTATGATCACATTAAATCGACTAATACTAAAATAAAACCTAGATCATAAA
This sequence comes from Euschistus heros, assembly GCA_003667255.2. Taxonomy (NCBI): domain Eukaryota; kingdom Metazoa; phylum Arthropoda; class Insecta; order Hemiptera; family Pentatomidae; genus Euschistus; species Euschistus heros. Next base: position 15,815 of record RCWM02000931.1, on the reverse strand, counting down.
AACGTACTTGATATTAATTTATTCTGACCTTCAAATTCTTTATAAACCTGCAACCACATTTCTGTGCCACCTTAGTAAGAAAGGTTCAGTGCAAAAATCATATTTTAAAATGCGATTGAAAATTCGGATTTTTTTTAAAAAACGACAACGTGATAAAACCTCAGTCTTTAAATCTGAAACTTTTGATAAATCATTTCTCTTTATCATGTTTTCTTTTAATTGTTAATTTTTTTCCTTTTTCTTTTTTAAACCATTGTTTTAAAATGTATGCCCTAAACACAAATTACACTAAATTTTTATGTGTTGTACTTGGCTTTCTTCATTCAAAACTATATAGCTCCTAAACGGTTGATCCGTAGGGTTGCCATAATAATGCAGGTACTGACCGGGACACAAATCAAAACTCAAAAAATGTAGTAAGTACAGTGTTCCACTCACAAGGGGAGGACACAATCAGTCTCTCACGGATCTTGTTGGCAATTTTTTTGGAGGTTCCTGGTCAAAAAATATTAGACACATATTTTGCCGTTCCGACCAATGGGCCCTAGAAGCCGAGAAAAAAAATAAAATAGCATTAAACTAATTTATTTTTTATCTCGAGTTTAAAAAAAAAGATATCGACATGATTCTTGCACCAAGATTTTCAGTTTTGATTGCGAATTAAAGGAAAAATACAGTAGCTCCATAGATTTTGGTTTAGATTAATTAAATTCTAAAAAAATGATTAGTTTTTCAAGCAAACTACCTCTATAGATTTTTTCACACAAAAATTGAGGTCAGATTCTAATTCAGCACCCTCAAAAACATTAAAAAACGGTTATTCAACAAAATTAAAAAATATCATTTTTTTCACCCTCTTCCAGGAAAATGAAATTTTAAAACCGATTATTGGTTACATACCTTTAAATCGTCATTACTTTTCAATGTCATGCAATTCACTGGTTGGTATCGCTGGAAAGAGGAGGGTCTCAGCTTTCTTTTTGATGTATATAAATGTAAAATTCGATGAACAAAAACCTATTAAAAAAATTGGAAAATCCGAAAAACATTTTGATTTTTAACTTGAGTTTGAAACCAGATAGGATGATGAAACCAAATACATTTCAAGCGTATTACCACCCTATATTTTGTGTAAAAAAAATAAAGTTGATACGTAAAACCGTCTAAGCGTAATTCACGTTTTTATCAATTTAAACAAAAGTTGCCTACCATATTTGGTCAGGCAAACTTTGAAGCTTACAAACTTTTATTTTTCTATTTGGATGAAATTTCGTATTTAAGGGTTCTATTGAATGCTGAATTCGAATCCGATATCGGTTCTTGTGAAAAAATTATATTGAATATACTTCAATATAAATTATATTGAATATACTATAAAATTGAAAAATTTTAGCTTTTACACTGTAAAATGTGATAGAAAATTCTTTGAGCCCTAGAATTTCATCTCAACAACCTCAAAACTCAGGAAACGTATGTATATATATAGATATCAATAAAAAAAAAAAAAAATAAATAAATATATATATAATTATTTTTAAAATAGTTATAATTATTAATTATTTATTGTAATGATAACTTAATTCAAATTAATATTTACATTATATACAGACAGAACCACATATTAGATTTGATTGTTAAGTATTTACAATTTTTATTTTATTTTGCAGTTGAACATGATAAAATATGATTGTGATAGTTGACATAAAAACATTATAGCAATAACTGCCTCACTTCTGTTGCTGACAGGATTTTGTTGAATATAATGAAAAATGAAATTGTAATGTAATAAGCTTCAGTTATTAGAACCGAGTAAACAAAGATTACAAAACGGGTTAGAGATGTGTTCTGGGTTTGAAGAATAAAATAAAAATTGTAAATACTTAACAATCAAATCTAATATGTGGTTCTGTCTGTATATAATGTAAATATTAATTTGTAATAAGTTATTACAATAAATAATTAATAATTATAATTATTTTAATAATAATTAAAGTAACAAATTTTTTCTCCCAATTAGTATATATATATATATATATATATTTATTTATTTATTTTTTTTTTTATTGATATCTATATATATACATACGTTTCCTGAGTTTTGAGGTTGTTGAGATGAAATTCTAGGGCTCAAAGAATTTTCTATCACATTTTACAGTGTAAAAGCTAAAAATTTTTCAATTTTATAGTATATTCAATATAATTTATATTGAAGTATATTCAATATAATTTTTTCACAAGAACCGATATCGGATTCGAATTCAGCATTCAATAGAACCCTTAAATACGAAATTTCATCCAAATAGAAAAATAAAAGTTTGTAAGCTTCAAAGTTTGCCTGACCAAATATGGTAGGCAACTTTTGTTTAAATTGATAAAAACGTGAATTACGCTTAGACGGTTTTTTACGAATCAACTTTATTTTTTTTTTACACAAAATATAGGGTGGTAATACGCTTGAAATGTATTTGGTTTCATCATCCTATCTGGTTTCAAACTCAAGTTAAAAATCAAAATGTTTTTCGGATTTTCCAATTTTTTAATAGGTTTTTGTTCATCGAATTTTACATTTATATACATCAAAAGAAAGCTGAGACCCTCCTCTTTCCAGCGATACCAACCAGTGAATTGCATGACAAAGTAATGACGATTTAAAGGTATGTAACCAATAATCGGTTTTAAAATTTCATTTTCCTGGAAGAGGGTGAAAAAAAATGATATTTTTTGATTTTGTTGAATAACCGTTTTTTAATGTTTTTGAGGGTGCTGAATTAGAATCTGACCTCAATTTTTGTGTGAAAAAAATCTATAGAGGTAGTTTGCTTGAAAAACTAATCATTTTTTTAGAATTTAATTAATCTAAACCAAAATCTATGGAGCGACTGTATTTTTCCTTTAATTCGCAATCAAAACTGAAAATCTTGGTGCAAGAATCATGTCGATATCATTTTTTAAACTCGAGATAAAAAATAAATTAGTTTAATGCTATTTTATTTTTTTTCTCGGCTTCTAGGGCCCATTGGTCGGAACGGCAAAATATGTGTCTAATATTTTTTGACCAGGAACCTCCAAAAAAATTGCCAACAAGATCCGTGAGAGACTGATTGTGTCCTCCCCTTGTCAGTGTGATAATGCTTTGTGCAATAGTGGCTAAGCTAATAAGAGAAAGCTGATAAGTATTCAGAAGGAAAATTCGTATTATATTTTTTTAGAATTTAGATTGGTAATTACAGAATATAATTATGGCACAATAGATAGATTTAAACTTATCAAAAACGCAAACAATATTGTTTATATTTTGCAAGTTTAAACTATTTACATATTTTTCTGTCTGCTTCACGTGCTTCAGTAGCTCCGGTTTCCCCATTACATATTTGTGAAATTCTGAACAAGTCATTTTAAAATTAAATTTGTACTGAATGATGCTTTTAACTGTTTCAATGTGAAGGTGATAGTGTTCTTTGGTCCATTGAGCAACTAATAGCGAAAAGATTCTCTACATTCGCATTAAGGCCGGGAATGGCGAATAAATATTGACAAATCAAAAGTAAATTTCTTTTCCTCTCCAACAATTCAGTTTCAATGATCACTCTAGGAATTAAGAACGCACTACAACTACATCAAAGATATAATATTATGCCGCTGAAGGGGTTTATCAAATAAACCGCACACACTGTCTCGGACTGGGACATGTGATGGTTCAACGGGACGACAGGGACGGAATTTCTATACAGGTGTACCGGCGTATGGCAACCCTATCCTAGCGACAAATGCTATAAAACAAAAAATAATCACCATTAAGTTTCTGATAAGGAAACTGTCGTAAAAAAAAAAAACCCGAGAACTTAAAAATGTAGGCAAAAAGTGACTTTTTTTTTCATTCAAATGTGAAAAAAGTATATGTGATACTTCCTAAACTGTTAAGAAATCTATTGGCAGGTTTTGGTTCTGACCAATACCTCCAGAACTAGAGTATGTCAAAATGTTACATTTTTGAGGGTGAGAAAAACGTTACAACCTTACGTTTTTCATTTAAACGTTGGACAGAAAAGTTTGTACCTTTTTTTTTATGTGCGCCTGTTCAGCAATACTGTAAATGTGTTATACATATGGTCCATATAGATTTTTGTGTATACATCCATGTTGGTCTATAATTATTAAAAATTATATGTTTTTAATATAAGCTCTCTATATAAACCTATTTGTTTCATCCTTGTTTTTTTAGTTTCATGTGAGGAAACTTATGGTGATTATAAGATTCTAGAAATATTATTTTATGCTATTTTTTTTATTAGTTTATTCTTTTTTATAGGTGAAGTGGACTGTGACGTTTTTTTACACCCTACAAGAGCCCAAACGTCAAAACTGATCTCTTGGCAATTCAGTGATAACAAGTTGATGCTGACCTACTCCGCAAATCCAATGAGAATATACATGGAACAACATTGGAAGATGAAAGTCTTAGGGGGAGAGACTTGGGGTTTCATACCCGCTCCTGACGGATCTTGGACTTTCCCTGTTTATTCTAGTGAGTGAAATTTATGTTGCTATGTCCATATAAGATGTGCCTATGTTTCCCATCCTTACACCGAGTTGAGTTGGCTCTCCCCTCTCCTTCCGAAAAGAATACTCCCTTGGTGCATACCTCTTCCAAGATATCAGCACACGTTACCCTCCCTTTATTTTCAGTTTTCTCCAATTCAAGTCAGTCCAATCACTACATACAAGATCCCGTTTTTCCCTAACTATATTCCATTCGACAGAATCACTGCATTCCAACGCTCTTTTCTGTTCCTCTACTCTCTGAAATTCTTTCCCCCTTGTATTTGCAATGCAATTGAATTCCTCCTTTGAAACATTAAAAAAAAACTTCCCTTCCACCACCTTCTTTCTCTCTTTAGTGATGCTCTCTAATTATATGGATACACATAATGAGTATCATTCCAGTATATCAGAATAAAACATTAGCCTAAATGTACAATTTTAGTACAACAACCTAGGAGCATTCCGTTGGGGTACACAATTTTGACAGCGCTTCCCTACAATCGAGTCATAACCGATAGCCAAAATTTCCTTCCCGTCCATTGATTTGATGCTTGCCTATTCCTTACGAACGGTGAATTACTGCCAATCCATATCGGATCATTCTTCAGCAGTTATAGCTTTACGAAGACTACCTAACAACATTGACTTGTACTGAGTTTGAGTGTCTAGTAATTATTCTATAGATTAAAATTACTCCTAAATAGGGATGGGTATCGATATATGATATATGTGGGTGTCGATATTTAGATATTAAAAAAAAATTAAAAAGTAGACAAACTTTTTTTTTTTACTTTTTTACAAACTGTATTTATTTATCTGCTTCATTAATAAACTTTCAATTTGATTATCCAGGAAACATCGTCATCAGACCTTTCGAAAAAACCCAGCGGTAGTTTAAATCTTCACATCAACTGAAGAGCAGCAGAAATCAACGAATAAGGATTTGTTATTTATGTGTTCAATACTCATCGTCTTAATTTTTTGTTTGTTTGTTTTCAACCTAAAATTAATCATTTAGTTAAATATTTATTATTTAATTAGGTAAATATTTAAAAAAAAATTTTTCCTCATGAGAGAGATATTTTAAAAAATTAAAGCAGGTCGTTTTCATTAAGTGATCATACACGTGTACGTTGTTTTAACTCTTCGTTGATTGAGATATTAAAATGTTACTATTTAGGTCATATCACTTAACTGCTCCGCTTTATCAGGTAGTTAGAAAATTTAAAAGATCTTCATGTCTTGGTTTTTAGCTTTTTTTATATTTTTGATCAGTGTGTTTCTTGACGGCATTATTTTTACACTGAAATCGGTAGGATGAAAATCTAAGAGCTCTTAAAGATGAAAAAGTTGTTGTTAACATAAATGAAAATAGGAACAATCCGACTCAGGTGTTAAGATTTCAAGAACTTAAATTTCTCGTATGTTAGTCTCATAAATGATCACATCTGAAGATCAAAGAGAAGCAATGAAATTAAATGTGATCGATTACAATGTTAATACGGTTTAGCTAATATATAATAAATATTTAAAACAATTCATTTGAATTTACGTATATGTGGTGTTTTTGATTTCTGAGATATCATGTATAGATAACAAATTTTGGAAAGATGACATTTTGTAGCTGATACTTAAATCAACTGTCTTGGTATGAAGACAGAATGTTGCCAAGGTGAGTAATTACTTCATTTTTAATGGTTTATTAAAAGTAGGTATGGCATTCCCGGTCCCGAGTTCGAGTCCGACTGAAGGCAGAAAATTTATTTTCTGTTATTTCGGTTGTGACTTGACTTCGAGTTTGGGAGACCCTCCTCTGGCACACCCAGCCTCTACAAAGTGGGTACCCTTAATAGGGGAAAACGTGGCAGTTGAGCGTGATTCAGGCCAAATCTCCTCCTTTCACAACCGTTGGCCTAGTAACTGTACACCCTTACCTAAGTACTGAGCCTAAGTCCCTTCATGAGTTCTTAGTGGTACGGGTGTGATTCCAACGAACCCTAACACAATTACAGAAACATATTTATTTCATACTATAACAACATACTATATTTCTTGTACCCACACCTGTCCCCCAAACCGCGGCAATATGCGAATGTTATATAAACCTGAATAAAATTAACATGTCTGGCTTGTGGGAGTTCAGCACACATAGGTACGTACTCCAGTCTTGCATTTTATTTAGAAATCCTTCGTATGAAGTGTGAGTAAGGTCCTGTACAGTGGCTATGTTCAAGTCTGTATGCAATGTTCTATTACTGACGTACCAGGGTGATTAATATTTCTATAGCTCGGAGGTATGTCACATTTCATAACTTTACAGGAGAGCAATTTGAATCGGTTTTATTTTTATAAGATTTCGTTTCCTGAACTGTTAATTGTATTTATGTGTACGAAATGAATCACTCAGTCTAGAATAGGTTGGTAACCCGTTCTTCCTGCCTTAATTGGTGTACATATGGATGTTATGACCTCCCACCCCCCCACAAAAAAAAATAACTAAAAAAACATTTTTATGTAGCTTACCTTACAATTAATTGGTCTAGGAAGTAGAATTCTATACCTCTGTATAAAGTGAAAAAAGATGAATAAGAATACGTAATAATGTATTTTTGGTATAATGGACATAGGACATTGACTGATTCCCTTTCACAAGCTAATAAGTGTGAACATATATATATATATTAAATTAATGAAACTGTTTTTGTTTATATATGTATGTCTGTTTACAACTATTAAAAGTTTGGCACTCGTCTGAGTGTTTTAAATCGTACCAACACTCAAGTTCACTCCCATGCCAAATAACGTCATGAAATCATTCAACCTCCTATTTTAAGACGAACAACAACGATTATTAAAGAGTGTAACTTGAAAGGGATAAACGTTTATTTATTATCCATTGGGTTTTCTTTCTCAACACATATATATATATTACTGGACGATAGCTCGAATAAAAAGCTATTTGGAACGCTCGGTAGGAGAATAGGGACAATAGGAGTCAATTAATAGTAACCGTTCGTTTTCTCTTTAACTAGTTCAAACATTTAAAAATAGATACTGTGAGACTGTCGTTTGTTTTATTTTTATTTTTTTTTTCTATGGGATTAGTAATAAATTTCTTTTTATAAGTAAAATGTACTTGATTTAAAGTTTGATCAGTAAATGTATGAAAGGTTTCAAGTGATATTATTTTTATTTAAAAACATTTAACATTAAACGTCAGATTTTACAGTATTTTGTGGGGAGTAAAACTATATTATGTTAAAATTTAACTTAGTTTTATTTATTTTATTTTTTACTAACAACGGGACGTTTGCAGCTGTAACTCACAGATTTGAATAGCGATTTGTGTGTGAGTAGTAGGGACCTATAATAGTGCAAAAACTAGATTTATAGCCGCCAATGGGCATTGGGAGCCGAGAAAAAAAATAAAATATGAAGATCACGTATTATTTTTTTTCTCAGCTCTCAGTCAAGATAGAGAAATAATTCTTTTTCACGTTTAATTGCAGTTATGCATGCTATTTTAAATTAAAAATACTTTCGTTATTCTTGAAACCCAACCCGGCAATAGAGTGCTCAAAAACTCCCAAAAAAATGACAAAATTCCAAGGAAATCCGCTGTAAGTCAGTGGAAACTTTTTTTCATGAACAACTGACCTCAAATCTCGATTTAACGCACCATGAAACCCTTATTTGTGAAATTTTATCAAAATAAATAAAATATTCATTTTTACCACATTTGAGGAGGCTAAAATTTTGAGGTTGAGATTTCATCGATGATTTCTAAAGGCCATACATAACAACTGCTGTGTTCAACCGATTACAATAGTAATAGCATCACAAGAATCAGCATACATTCTGCTTTTTATCCATGCATATAAAATTGGATTTATTCCAGATTTTAGTGGACAAAAACTGATATGAATGAAAAAATCAGAGGTCAGCTATAACTTCTGATATCTCAATAAGGAGAAATCCTGCGACCTCCGGATAAGGGCTAACTATGTAGTTTTGAGGCTTCTAGATGACCTTAAAATTTGGTTTTTAATCGGTGGCGAAATGTGTGAGATAGCGCAAATTATTTACATTTCAGAATTGCCTTCTGAAATCCTACAAAATTTTAAAGGAAAAAAAAAAATTTTTGATTTCGACAAAATTTTAGTTGCCACATGTTTTTTGAAATGAGGAATCTGAAAATAATATCAGTTTTTAGTTTAAAAATTTGTCTCACCTATGTTATGTAAATAAGACGTTTTAAAATGATCTATTTCTATTATTATTTTATTTTTTACACAATAAATTTCAAATAAGACCATTTAAAAAAAAAAATATACATATTTTTAACCAAAACCTGATGTTAATTTTAGATTATTCATCAATCTTAGGATTTCAATGCGGTATGAAATAAAAATATGGGTGAGACAAATTTTTAAATTAAAAACTGATATTATTTTCAGATTCCTCATTTCAAAAAACACGTAGAAACTAAATTTTGTCGGAATCAAAAATATTGTTTTTTTTACCTTTAAAATTTAGTAGGATTTCACAAGGCAAGATGCTGTCAATTTCTAAAAAATGTAAATAATCTCACACATTTCGCCACCGATTAAAACCAAATTTTAAGGCCATCTAGAAGCCGTAAAACGACATAGTTTAGCCCTAATCCGGAGGTCGCAGGATTCCCCCTTATTGAGATATCTCAAGTCATAGCTGACCTCGGATTTTTTCATTCACTTCAGTTTTCGTCCACTAAAATCTGGACTAAATCCAAAGTTATATGCATGGATAAAAAGCAGAATGTATGTTGATCCTAACGATGCTATTACTATTGTAATCGGTTGAACACAGCAGTTGTTAAGTATTGCCTTTAGAAATCGTCGATGAAATCTCAACCTCAAAATTTTAGCCTCTTCGAATGGGGTAAAAAATTAATATTTTTTTGATTTTGGTAAAATTACAAAAATCGGCATTCAAATCTGTGGGTTACAACTGTAAACGTCCCCTTGTTTGTTTGTCATTTGTTGAAACTGTAAATTGTCACTTCTGGTACAATGAGTTACAATCACTTCCTTATTTTTTATTTATGGCGATATGTTTCACAATAATCATACATACATATATATACATATAAAACACATTACAAGTTTCGTTTGAGATTACACTTTATAATTGAATCAATTGAAAATTACGTTTTCACTTGAGGTACGCATGATGGTATAGAAGGATCAATGCAATGAGGATTGATGAATCCACTTCTATTAGAATTCTTTTCATTTAAAAACTAGTTTCGAATGTTAAATACTCATCGTCAGTCCTAAAACATACAACAATTTTCAAAACATTAACACTTTTCTGTATAGATTATATATGTATATTCAATTGGTTTTTTAAAACCAATTTAAAACCAAAAATCAAACATGTTGATACTCATTTAATTAATAATTTAAGCTCCAATAGTCACATTTTTAATTTTTTACCAATAGGAACTGAAAAAGACAACCAGCCATAGTTAAAACCGAAAGGCCTAACCCCACCTATCAACCAGCTGATCCTTTCGCCTCTTCACATTCAGTCCGCTGCAGGTTCTGATGCCTTTCAGAAGTTCTTTTCATTTTGCCTCCTTAAATGAGCATCAAATGCTTATCTAAAAATAAACATCGATCAGCTGAGATATGGTGTCATGATTTGCTGAAAATCTGGAATGTATAAGTGCTGGTTGATCTGACCTCAGGACGAATTACAATGCCTTAAGCCGGCTCCACACATTCGTGTCATGTCATAACACGCAACACGAAACTGTTTCGCCCAATGTTCGCCGAACCTGTTTCGTGTTATGCCATAAACAAAACACGAAACAACGACGAAACAGTTCTCTGTTATGGCAAAACAAATAACACGAAACAGTTCTATGTTCTGTCATAACAATATATCAATACCTACTAAAATAAGCCAAGTTTCCTAAAACCGCATGCATCTACCATTTTTTAATATGTTGTTAATATGTAGGACCATTGGGGTCACCTGTGGTGTAGAGGTTAGCATAGCAACCTACTAAACCCAAGATCGCGGGTTCGCAGCCCGGCAGATGACCTTAGGATTTTTTAAAGGGAGTAAAAAATCCTTAGCTATGCCGTCCTTCGGAAGGGACGTAAGATGGGGGTCCCGAGCCTGTGCGATGTCAGGTACTCGTTAAAGATCCCTATCCTAATTATACCTGGATAGGCAAAATTTAGGACTCCCACCGTAGCATCGTCCGATTAGCCATAGCAGCATAAAGTGACGTTAAACGAAATAAACAAACAAACAAACAATATGTAGGACCTATAAGGATAGTTAAAATCTGAGTTTTCAAATCTCTAAACCAGGTGGGATGTTCGTAGTACTCAATAATCCGCGGAATTTTAGCACTATTTTCGTTTTTCATTTATATTACTAAAATATGTAAATTTGCTTGACATAGCATTTACAATATTAAACAGTACTAAATGTGTGACAATTTAATTCTAACCGCAGCTATGTGGATTAATTGGTTTCGGAAATACAGTTCTCCAAAAAATATTGATGTTTCACAATATTTGAGTTTTTTCTGTTGAGTCAAGTTCTCGGCCACATTCTAAAAAAAAAGTACTGGTTACACAAAAATTTCTTCAAGAAAGATTTAAAGGAAATTTAATTAGCTCTAATTTGATATCTAAGCTGTACCTGTAGGCCAACTTTTTTTTTAGAAACGGGAAAAGGTTACAAAATCGGATTTGAGGAAAAACATTTCACTGCTGGTTTTTAAAATGAGTGAGAGAATTGGCAGGAATCTATCAGCTTCTTTTTTAATTTAAAAACATGTACAAGTATCTATTGCTGCATTTAAAAACATATATTTTAGGCTGGTATCCTTCGATGTATAAATTGACTGGGATATGATCTATTGTTTTTCACTGTTTAGGAGAAATTGAGTTTTATCCTTCGGTCTCCCCCCTTTCTTATATCTTATATTTTATTCTGTCAATGTTTCAGGACTCTTAAGTCTCTCAAATACTTTTTTTAAGCGACGCTACATAATCTTCTGACAGTCAGCTCTTATTATTTCATTGTCTCATGTGTTAATAAAGTTTGCGTAAGCTTTATTTACGCCATGATCTATCTAATTTCAGATTGAACTGAGAGCAAAAGAGAAGATAAGCTACGAAAATCTCTTCCGGACTAATTGAATAGACGATAAAAACTTTGTCAACAACGTAGTTTCCCATTACAAATACTATCGTAAAAAAATATACCTAATTTAGTCCAGTTCAATTCAAAATGTATGCAATTAGTTACCGATTTAAATTAAATATTTTTTAAATCGCAACGTGCTTACTTAAAATTATTTATTATCAAATTTAATAGTTTTTCATTTTAAAACAGTTATTATTGATAACAATGATTAACTGGGATTCACGATTATTCGCTATGATAAGCGAATTTGTGAATAAGCGATTGTCCCGGCTTCGGCTTGTGTTACCGGGAAAAAAATTTCCTTTGATGTGTTTTAAAAACAGCCTCCTACAGCGATACACCCATAACACGAACAGAAACAACTTATGTTAATAACATATAACACGAGCCGAATGCCCATTCACACATTCGGCTTCTTCAACGAGGATGCCTGTTTCGTGTACGAATGTGTGGAGCCGGCTTTATAATTTACCCAAGTAGAACCTACTTTTAAAAATATTTCCTAATATTCAAATAAATTATGAAAATAACGATTATCTGAGCTATCATGCCCGTCATGATCAATGACGTCTGCAATCTTAATAATATTATTTAGAATAACGTTCTAAGGGAGGCGGTCACATACCAGACAGATGACACTGTTGTGGAAGCTTATGTAGCGGTGATACCAACAGAATGTTAACCTTATTTGACTAGTCAGAGATGCAGCCACACGTAATTCAATTAAAAATCGGCTTGCCAATTATCGTGTTGCGAAATATTAATCAGGCAAATATTTACAGCTGCATGTAGCAAAATGATGAGGATCGTGGTGGAAACAATAATCCTGACTGGGCCGTCAAGAAATGTTTCCTTTATTCCTTAATAATGCATTTTCTGAGTATTCCATTCCGTTCCTAGAAAGGATTGACCACATGTGGGTCACAAATATACAAATCAGTTTTTGAATCGATCTAAAATCAACGTTTTTTTTTTAATTTACTTTAACTAAAAAAAGAAACTCTGTAACATGTGAAGAGCAGTATTGATATAAAGTAGACGACTCTAAGTTTATTTAATCCATTGCAAGGAATAGAACTGCCCATGACATTGATAGTCCTTTTTAAGAGTAACATCTTTTAACAGTTTTCCTTTTACACCTCTTTCATTCAATGTTGTGCTCCAATAACAAGTTTTATCAAAATCTTTTTTCAATTGATCAGAACTCATTCTTTCGAATTTTTTTGACGGCCGAATATCCTACTGTCCTACCTTCGTCAGTAACCGTACTATACGTTTACTCCGTTGGTACGATTACTATACTAAACTTAAAACCAATCATCCTTAGGTCAAGTCGGGATCATCTAAAAATGTTTCTTTCGGACGTTTAGTGCATGGCGGTGATTGGAAAAAGTAATGTCAACTTAATTTTGTACGTTAGTTAGGTCAATTAGTTCTGGAGTTAAACCAGTAGATTTTGAAAGTTCTTCTTCTAAGCCTAATGACTATAACGGAAAATTCAATTTTATTACTACCACGTCCAGTAATTTTCAAAACCCGAAACCTGTCAAATCGCTGCAGTCATTGGATTTTAATTCTTTAGTTGGCTCCATTCTTCCGCCTCTTTTAATGTTTACAACAATATAGCAATATTTTTAACTGTGTCATTACGTTTCACCGCGGTCATAGTGTACTTATATGAACTATTTGGTTAAATATTCTGTAACCAGTGGCTTGCAAAGATCTTTGTGTTTTAATCCTTAACGCTTCAATTTAGGTATAGGTTATAGATTAGTAAATTAAAACTTGTTTCTTAAATGTATTCTGCACTTTGATTTTTACCCCTTTCCCATCGCCTCCGGTGGACCACCCCTCCGATATGGGATGCATAACCTGCCAAACTAGTTAGCTAATATATCTAATTATTAGAAAAAACTGTTTAAAACCCAGATGTTCTGAAGTCCAAACCCACCAAATGGTAATAATGATAAAAGAAAAGAAGTGGTACTTTGAAAAGTTTTCATTTTTTTCAAATCTTTTGTATTTTCGATTTTATTATTTAAGGGGATGTCTCATATTAAAATGCTACAGGTGAAATTTTCAATTGAACTCTGTGAATTGCTTGCATGCCCAGCTTTGTAAATATATTTCAAATTTATGAGTTCCACGAATATGAATGAATATAAATGTGACATTTTGACAATGATATACGCCATCATATATATCAGATGACTAGAAAATTATGTGAACGTATGATTTTGTTATTTTTGCCATTGATAGATAGCTATTCGGTCATTTATCTCTTTCTGATAACAGTGATAAAATTTCGGTTGATTTTACATAGGAGGGAAATTAAAATAGGAAACTGCAAAAGAATATAAGTCAGTCCATCCATATTTTATATGGATGAGATCAAAATTTCGATTCTTTTGTCAAATTAGCAACGGGATTCACTATTCGATTTAAGTTTGTAAGTAGCGGGTGAAATGGGCGGGATCGATACAGGTGACAGCTGATTCTGCAAAACCTTCCTCCATACTAAGTCAATTTTCCAAGTTAGAAGTGAGTTCATCTGATACTGCATAGAACCCTGATCAACTGAGATAGTTGCCCATTAAAGTATAATATGATTACGATAGTACCGAAATCTCTCCAGTGAGTATAATTTAGCAGAAAAAAACAGTACTTGCAACTCCCCATTTGCCATAATTGCCAGCCATATGTAATCTAATAATAATGATTACAGTTTCTGATCTGTAATTTGTATTTTTTTTGCATTCCACCACAAATGTATCATTATATTAAAATTTAGTGATATGTATTAACAGTAAGCTGAGATAAAATTGATTGTTTGTTTAAATTTTCACTTCTAATGCTTTTGACAAAGCACGCTTTGTAAATATACCAACTATTAACTGGAATTTTGGATTTGTTTTAAATTATTTGTTATTTACTAATAAATAAGTCATAGGAAAATTATAATGTATGGTGTGAATATAAATAGTTTCTACATACCTAGTGCACTGATTTATTAAGCTTATTAATTAATGTTTATTTTATGATAAAAGCACTTTTTCTTGAGGTCAATATATATATAATTACAAAGTTGATTATTTTGTAGTAAAATCAATTTCATTCTCCTCTTATTTACATTTAAATAGCTGTTTACTTAAGTATGTAAGCATGTTAACCATTGATTATTCTTGAAGAAATCTAAAGAGATATCAATGTACATGACAATTTTAAAGTTTGTGACTTTTTTTTTGTTGAAAATAAATCAATAGTATTATTTTATTTGCTTTATTTATATACTCTGTTATCTAAATCCTTTATACCTTTTTAAAATGCTACCCAGTTTAATAACATTCATTATGAGTGAAATTTTTAAAAATAGGTCATGGCTATTTATGAAAATAAAATTTACTAGCTAGCCATTTATATATATTTTTATGAACTGATTTATCTGTATCTTAGAGAGCTGTTGTCCATTTAGATAAATAATAATTAAATTTATTACTTTTTGGAGCTCTCATAATATATTTACAAAAATTTTATAGCTTTGCCTCCAATGATATAGTTTTTTAATTTTATTTTTTCTCCTTTTAAAGAGTATTTTTCATGTAGGAAATATCCATTTTGTCTAGTCTTACATTCTATCCAAATTGAATATTAGCTTTAATATATCAATTATTCCCCTAAATTTATTGAGTGTAATTCTTTCCTTTTAACAATAGTGTTTTATCTTGTGAACACAAGAGATTTTGTTAAGTTTGTTCTTAATTTATTAGTAAGGGTTATTAATGAGCATGATGTGTGTATTAAAGGTACATTTTTTCTATTTCCTCTCTTAATTATTTTTTTTTTTTATATCATTAACTTATTAAGATAAGAAGTTCTAATTTTGACATGTGCTCTTTTCAAGGTAGGTGCAACATGAACTAAGTTTTTTCATATTTGGTCATTGTTCTTAGATTTATTTATCTTGTATCATTAATTTTAGGGCAAATGTTGGGCTCCGAACATTAGGAAGAGTACTGACTTCTTTAAGTAAAGTCGAGTGATTCTCAACGACATTATCATGA
>RCWM02000932.1:230000-251730 GCA_003667255.2 Euschistus heros | reverse complement strand
ATATATATATATATATATATATATATATATATATATATATAAGTCAAGGTCCGAAGCAGTCTAGTATTAGGCTTAATCCTACTTCCAGTCATAATAAACATTGTAAATGTATAAAAGGCAGGCCTCAGAGCAATAAACTCTCAGTTGTTTCTCAGCAGTTACTGTGTAAGTCATTTCACCTATTATTCCTTTTTTTTTTTTTGAGTTTTATTTTGGACAACACTTAAGTGGTGCCGAAACCCGGGAAGACGAGGAGCGGGTGAGGTTAGAAATTTTTCTTTCCTCTAAGTGTTGTCATGGAAGACAGTGGCATCCTGAGACCACCGACATTACAAGTGCCGAATAGTTTACCCGAGCTGCCAAGACAGACGATGGCGGAAGCGCATGCAAACACACTGGCTTGGCTAAAAGTAAGGACAGCCACCGCTCAGGATCTAAGGAAGGCAGTGTCGGATGTCGAGAGATTCACAGGGGAAGTAGGTGAGTTGAATCACTTCATCAAAAGTATTGACAGGGTGCTAGCTCGCATTGAGGTTAAGAGAGCAGAAGACCTCCTAGATGCACACGACGCCGAATCTTTGAGGGCGGACCTAACCTGTAGGATCAGAAGGAACATCTTGAACCTGATTCAAGCAGACGAGGAGACACCGTGGGAGATAGTCAAAGACCGTCTGAAGAAGGCATACGGCGGAGGACGGTGGACACCAGAGGAGGATTTGTTCCAACTCTTTCGAGAGGCGAGACACCCACGGCAGAGCACAGGGCAGTATGCAAGTGATCTTTTATTAAAGTTTAATAAGGTCACTGATAAGATGAGGGAGACTTCGAGTGCACCGGAAGTGGAGGCGAAAATGGCATTCATCTCGACCATTTTGAAGGTGCAATTGGCGAGGGAAACTGGCAAGAAGGAAGGCTTTCCCAGGGAGAAGACCTTCGTGGAATGCGCCCAGGATTTGATGGACGCCAGCGCCAGAGACGAGGAGTTCAGGACGCACCGGGAGGAACCAGGCTGGAGCAGAGTGGCTTACAGGAAGCCAAATGATTCATCTTGGAAGAAGCGGGAACCCGAAGCAAGGGCGCATGAAAAGAGAAGACCAGAGTCCAGGAGGCCAACACCTAACAGACGAGGTAAAGAAGATCGGCGATGCCACGGTGTGGTAAAACAGGACACCTAATAGCGAGATGTCCCCGCACTAAATGCTTTGAGTGCGGTAACGAGGGGCATATTGCCAGGCACTGCCCCTACATCTTCAAGAGAAAGGATAACTCCAGGGGTGAGCCCATGGAGGTAAACAGGCTTGTAAGGAAACCAAGGAGGACGTCTGAGTCCGCTGGATCATCGAGAGCTTCGGAAGTATCCGCAGTCTCGGAGGCGGAAACGGAGGCGGGACCAGAAAGCAGCGGAGATGAGAGGACTGGCAGCTGGGAGCGGAGAGGCCGGAGGAGAGCAGCACAACCAGGACGAGTGGCAGCCTGAGGAGGGTGCCAGCAGAGAGGCGGCCGCATTCTGGAGATTAACGGCGTGAGGGCGAGGAGCGGCGGCCTGCCTATTATCAGAGTGGAGAGAGGGGTGCGCTGCCTGGTGGACACCGGGAGCTCAAGCACCATCGTGAGTCGGCGAGCAGCCGAGCGGCTGAGAGGTGACGACGGGACACTCCAGATTAAGGTATATTCATGTAAACTTATCACTCTGGGTGGTCCCTGTGAGGTTGAGGGGGAAATTGAAATAGATTTAGCTCGCTGGGGAAATGAGGGGGAAAAATTGGCGGTCCATGTAATTAAAGACATGTCCAGGGCATATGAGGGAATCATAGGGTGCGACCTATTGGAGAGAGTAGGGGCGCGAATCAGAAACCACGGGGGAACTTGGACTGTAAGAATCGGGGGGAAGAAGTATAGGCGGTGCGCGGGTATCGAAAGGGACAAAAAGGGGCACATAGGGGCGGTCGTAAGGTCAGAGGATTGGAGGAAAAAAATCATGGGGGAATTTCGGGATATATTTTTCCGAGAAGGGGACACCCTGAGCGTGACGGGCAGTACAGTACACGAAATCCCCCTAAAGGAAGAGCGGGTGACTTATATAAAGGAACGAAGGTACCCACAGGCGCTGAGGCAACACATTCGGGAAGAGATCCGAAGCCTTAGAGAACAGGGTATTATAGTCGACAGCCTTTCACCTTATAATAGCCCACTATGGGCGGTCCAAAAGAAGAGCGCGCCGGGGGAGGAAAAATATCGGGTGGTAATTGATTATAGGAAGCTCAACGAAAACACTAGAGACGAGAGATACCCAATCCCGAGATTTGACGATATCCTAGATAGACTCAGCGGGGCGGTGATTTTCAGCACTCTAGACCTCAAGGCGGGTTACCACCAGATAAAGATGAATCCTAAAGACCAGTGTAAAACGGCGTTCACGTTTGAACGTGGACATTATGAGTTTACGAGGATGCCCTTCGGTCTGAAAAACGCGCCCGTCACGTTTCAGAAATTAATGGACGAATTCCTGCGGGGGGTCGACGAGAACATGTGTCAAGTCTATATGGACGACCTTCTCGTGTTCAGTAAGTCGGAAAAGGAACATGTGGGTCACTTAAAGGCGGTGTTCGAAAGACTGCGTCAATTCGGCTTGAAATTGTCCCCCGAGAAATCGCGGCTAGGCGAGATGGAGTTAAACTTTTTGGGCCATACGATTTCAGAAGAGGGTGTGAAACCGGACAAAGGAAAGGTTGACGCGATCGCGAGAATGGCTATCCCACGCGACGTTAAGGGAGTCCGACAGTTGATGGGGTCGCTGAACTACTACCGGCGGTTTGTACCGGAAATGGCGCGATTTCTAGTCCCCGTAAATGATTTATTAAAGAAGGGCCGGAAGATCGTTATCACCCCGGTAATAGAGGACAACATTAGGCGGTGTTTGGAGGAATTAAAGAAAGAACCGGTACTGGCGTTTCCCGACTTTAATAAAACGTTCACGGTGACAACAGACGCGAGTGAATATGCACTAGGGGCGGTACTGTCGCAGGAGTACGAAAAGGGGGACCGACCGGTGGCATACGCGAGCCGACGCCTGACAGACGCGGAGACAAGATACAGTGCGCTAGAGCGGGAGCTTCTCGGGATTGTGTGGGCTGTGGAGCACTTCCGTCCGTATATCTTTGGGAGGAAGTTTAGGGTTCATACAGACCACAGACCCTTGCAGTGGGTCGGTAAACTTAAGGAGTACTCCTCGAGAGTTACGAGATGGAAGGAGTTCCTCAGTCAATACAATCTCGAGATTGTTTATAAGCCGGGCCGAGAAAACGTAGTAGCGGACTGGTTATCTCGGGCGATTACTGTTAACGCGGTCGAGGATGAAGCGGGGCCATCGGGAGGTATCCGACAATTCTTAAGCGAATGGACACCGGAGGGGGAGGGCGAAGAGGACACGAGAAGTGGTATAAATGAGCCCCAAGAAGAGAACAATGAGACCCAAGAAGATGGGAGTTCCGCCGACGAGAGGCCCACAGATATGGAAGAAGTAGACGAAATAATTAATGATAAAAGAGAGCAAATCATCTGGAAAACCAGAACTGAGGGTCTCCCGAAGGCGGACTTTTCCAAGTATGGGAGAAGTACCATAATCACCATCCGGACGGAACCGGGAATCAGAGGGGAGTCTATGGTAAAACTGTTACAGGGGGTAACAAAGTCGGGGAAGACCTATCACGTGTATGTGGGAAACACCACTATTTGGGACAAGATCAAAAGGCTCTGGAGGGAGGAAAGGATCGGGGCGGACCGAACTTTCATTAGGTGTCTGAGGTCGGTAGAGGTGGTACAGGACGCCGAGCGGCAGAAGGAGGTAACCCTATCATACCACCAGGGGAAGACGAACCACCGGGGGACACAGGAGACTCTCCAAGCTTTGAAACGGAGGTATTTCTGGTGGGGCATGAAACGGACGATCCAAGAGGTCATTGGGTCGTGCGAGGTATGCCTCACCACGAAATACGACCGGCATCCCCCAGGGTGGGTTCAGGAGGAGACGCCCACGGTACAGTTCCCGTTATCGGACCTCCAGATCGACACGTTTACGTGGAGGGGCTATCGGTGGGTCACCATAGTAGACACGTTTAGTAAGATCGCTCAAGCTTGTCTGGTGCAGAGCAAGTCCGCGGAGGCCGTATTAGGGGCGTTGAGGGCGTGGTTTAAGGTATACGGGGTCCCGGATCGAATTTCATCGGATGGGGGGCTCGAGTTTGACAACGCTCAGGTTAAGGCAGAGGCCAAGGAACTCGAGATCGTGTGGCACGTCAATACCCCAGGGCATCCCAAGGGCAGAGGGGGCATTGAGAGGCTGCATGGAACCCTGAGCGAGCACCTCCGGATTTACCAGGTGGATAAAGGGTTAGAGCCGGATGTCGCGATGGAGAAGGCGATCGCGGCATATAACAACTCGATTCACACCGCGACAGGGTATTCGCCGGTGGAAATCGTTTTCGGGCTCCGAGAAAGACGCCGCGACTTTCGGGACACGGTAGTGGGAGAAGAATTAGTAAACTCTATGATCAACCGGCATTGGGCTTTTGGGAAATTATGGGAAAAGGCGCGGGGGCGCATAATGAAGGAAAAGAAACAGAGAGTAGTGAGGGAAAACGTCCGGGTGCGGGACGTCACTGGGAAATTGAAAATCGGTATGGTGGTGTACCGTAAAAAGAGCACTAATCGCGGAAAAGAGATCTGCCGATACGAGGGGCCATTCAGAGTGATTGCCATAAGAGAACATAATGTAGTGACAATAGAGAGCGTCAGAGAGCCGCGAAAGCGGAGGAACGTACATATTGAGCAATTGAGGTTCCCAATTGAGGAACAGGTAATTTTGTGAGTGTCCCGTTGTCAACAACGAGAGAGAGAGAAAGTTTTTGTATTAAGATACAGACTAATTTTTTTTTGATTTTGAAAAATATTGAGGAAAATGTGTTTTGTTTGTAAAATTTGGGAAAAAATTTTTTTTTGTGTTTTATTGTAACGATAATGAGAAAAAGGATGTTTTATTTAAATTTTGTGACTAGTAATATGTCTATAGAGAATAAGGGTTTTTTTGGTCTTTGCAAAAAGGTTTTATTTTAATAGTGATGTATATATTTTAGTGAATAGTGTGAGAGTTGTAGAGTGAGAAAGGAGTTTTGTATATAGAGAAGTTTTAGTTTTTGTGTGTGTGAGTGTGTGTGTGAATTTAATTGTCAGAAGAATTTTATTTTGCGTGTGTATTAGTTATAAGTTAGGTTAAGAATTATTGTGAGTGTAAATAAAGTGAGACCTTTGTACAGTGTTAGTATTATAGGAAGAAGATTTTATTTTTGTTGTTATCATATGTACTTTGTACCATATAGGATTAAGGAATTAGACTTTAGGAGTTAGATAGTAGAACTATGTACTGGGTAGGATTAGGATGTTATGGATTGTTATCTGCTTCGGCCTTTGACCAAGAGGGGAATTAGTCTCTGGACTCCTTAATACCATATGGGTATTAAGTGCCCAAAGTATATAGTTTATGAAAAATAGTCATAAACTGGAGGGGGGAAGTCAAGGTCCGAAGCAGTCTGGTATTAGGCTTAATCCTACTTCCAGTCATAATAAACATTGTAAATGTATAAAAGGCAGGCCTCAGAGCAATAAACTCTCAGTTGTTTCTCAGCAGTTACTGTGTAAGTCATTTCACCTATTATTCCTTTTTTTTTGAGTTTTATTTTGGACAACACTTAAGTTATATATATAAATATATATATATATATATATATATATATATATATATATATATATATATATATATATATGTAATTTTTCTTGTTATTACTCATTATTATAAAATATATTATTTTATTTTTTGAAGAGAAAAGATTTGACCCGGTCGGGATTCGAACCCGAATTTATACCTCTCTAGTGTGGCGCCTTATCCAACTAGGCCACCGGGGTCGTATCCGAACCAGGCAAATCCCCTCTCTTCAGTGATCCATAACCCCCGGGCACTCGCAAATCGCGATGTAATTCCGGGGATGAATGTTCATATTGAACATTACATTTAAATTTGGATCTCGTGACAATCCGTCACCGTTTTAAATATATGTAATTTTTCTTGATATTACTCATTATTATTAAATATATTATTTTATTTTTTGAAGAGAAAAGATTTGACCCGGTCGGGATTCGAACCCGAATTTCCACCTCTCTAGTGTGGCGCCTTATCCAACTAGGCCACCGGGGTCGTATCCGAACCAGGCAAATCCCCTCTCTTCAGTGATCCATAACCCCCGGGCACTCGCAAATCGCGATGTAATTCCGGGGATGAATGTTCATATTGAACATTACATTTAAATTTGGATCTCGTGACAATCCGTCACCGTTTTAAATGTATGTAATTTTTCTTGATATTACTCATTATTATTAAATATATTATTTTATTTTTTGAAGAGAAAAGATTTGACCCGGTCGGGATTCGAACCCGAATTTCCACCTCTCTAGTGTGGCGCCTTATCCAACTAGGCCACCGGGGTCGTATCCGAACCAGGCAAATCCCCTCTCTTCAGTGATCCATAACCCCCGGGCACTCGCAAATCGCGATGTAATTCCGGGGATGAATGTTCATATTGAACATTGAACATTCATTTGCCTGGTTCGGATACGACCCCGGTGGCCTAGTTGGATAAGGCGCCACACTAGAGAGGTGGAAATTCGGGTTCGAATCTCGACCGGGTCAAATCTTTTCTCTTCAAAAAATAAAATAATATATTTAATAATAATGAGTAATATCAAGAAAAATTACATATATTTAAAACGGTGACGGATTGTCACGAGATCCAAATTTAAATGTAATGTTCAATATGAACATTCATCCCCGGAATTACATCGCGATTTGCGAGTGCCCGGGGGTTATGGATCACTGAAGAGAGGGGATTCGCCTGGTTCGGATACGACCCCGGTGGCCTAGTTGGATAAGGCGCCACACTAGAGAGGTGGAAATTCGGGTTCGAATCCCGACCGGGTCAAATCTTTTCTCTTCAAAAAATAAAATAATATATTTAATAATAATGAGTAATATCAAGAAAAATTACATATATTTAAAACGGTGACGGATTGTCACGAGATCCAAATTTAAATGTAATGTTCAATATGAACATTCATCCCCGGAATTACATCGCGATTTGCGAGTGCCCGGGGGTTATGGATCACTGAAGAGAGGGGATTTGCCTGGTTCGGATACGACCCCGGTGGCCTAGTTGGATAAGGCGCCACACTAGAGAGGTGGAAATTCGGGTTCGAATCCCGACCGGTCAAATCTTTTCTCTTCAAAAAATAAAATAATATATTAATAATAATGAGTAATATCAAGAAAAATTACATATATTTCAAACGGTGACGGATTGTCACGAGATCCAAATTTAAATGTAATGTTCAATATGAACATTCATCCCCGGAATTACATCGCGATTTGCGAGTGCCCGGGGGTTATGGATCACTAAAGAGAGGGGATTTGCCTGGTTCGGATACGACCCCGGTGGCCTAGTTGGATAAGGCGCCACACTAGAGAGGTGGAAATTCGGGTTCGAATCCCGACCGGGTCAAATCTTTTCTCTTCAAAAAATAAAATATATATATATATATATATATATATATATATATATATATATATATATATATATATATATATAAAGCTTCTTATTAAATGACAAACCAATTTGCTTCTAAAACAAAGAATATATTTCAAAAAATTAATAACTCAAGGTTACAATCAAACATAAACAAATAAATATGTAAGTTAACAATAAACTTACCTAAAACAAAATCGATTTAATTGTCATTAATAATCTAACTATTTTAATTGGGTTCAATGATTATTCTTAAACTCTTAAACATAAACTCTAACAAACACACTCTTCAGTTGTTTACATCTCCAAGCAACAGTGCCTGAGGTTATTCCTACTTCCACACTCTCCACTAGAGCGCACTGTTACATCTCCCCCCCTACAGTGGCTTGGTACCCCCTATGGGGTAAATTGAACTTGCTGGTATTAACTTGTTAGAATGGCATAAAACGTTTTTCCTTCCTCTTTTGTCATAGGCGACTTCATAAATGGTGTTGGAAAATCGTCGTATGATGGGAAATGGCCCACTTCGTACCTCACTCAACTTGTTTCTATTTAATTTGTTACCTTTATCCATATACACTAATTCGTTGATTGCAAAATTGTAATCTTTTCTATTTTTATCACATCGTGATTTATTTTTATTGTGACTCAACAGTGAATTCGCTGCTGCTTGTGCTCTATCTGCCTCTATATCTCGTTTTTCTTGAAGCGTTTTTGGTAATATATTTGACTGCTTACTGAATAGAAGATATCTCGGAGTAAACCTGGTTACACTATGAATTGTGTCATTACATTTCTTTGCTATTTTAGGCCATGCTTGTTTTTTCTTACTATCACTATTTATTTTGCACCTAATTCTCTCAACTAGTGTTTGATGGAGCCGCTCATTCAGTCCATTAGATTGCGGACAATCTACTGATGTAAATAGTAAAGTAATCCCATTTGAATCAAGATAGTCTTGGAACTCCTCAGATTGAATCGCTGCATATTGGTCGGCTAGTAGCAATTTTATAGAATTGTTCTTAAGTATAGGATCTAAAAGACGGATAAAATCTTTAGCATTCTGTCCACTGGATGTTGAAATGAAAGAAAATCTTGAAAAGTGGTCAGCTAGAATGTGCAAATATCGTTTTGTGGAGTTATTTCCTCCAAATCCTCCAACAGTATCCAGAGACATGATTTCGTAGGGTGTAGTCGCTGGACCTAACTGAGAAAGTAATCCTATAGGACGACCTTTTCTAATTTTATTTTTCTTACATATTTCACATGAGTCGCAGTATTCCTTCACTAGTTGGTCCATCTTATAGAAATAATAGTGCGGGCGTATATGCAGTAATATGTGATGTGAACCTATATGTCCAAACTGCCAATGGACTTTTTCAATTAATTTCTGACCCAGTTGTTGAGAAATATAAATTCTTTGATTTCCCTTAATTTTTTTAAAAATAATATCACCTTGATTCTTTATGTGTTTATCTTGCACTATTTTTTCTCTGTTTTCATTTTGATCATTCGTGATCTCTTGAATTGTTACCAAATTAACAACTGGTAACACATCTTCATTGTTTTCTTCGAAGGTTTCAAGAACTGGATTTCTAGAAAGGCAATCCGTCTCTATATTTGTTTTTCCTGGACTATAAATTAATTTAAAATTGTATTGAGATAAATAGTATACTAGGTCACCTAATTCTTCATCAGTTCTGGCTTTAATTTTGAGATTCTCTAAAGGCCTGTGATCAGTAATAATTGTAAACTCTCGTCCAATCAGCCAATATTGCCAATATATTATAGCCTGCTTTATTGCCATGCATTCTAAATAAATAGCTTTTTTTTCTTTTGGGAAGGAGTAAGTTTTTTTGAAAAATACGCCACAGGGTTGCTATGTTGCTCTTGGGGTTTTTTAGAAATATTATGTTAATCTATACATAGAGCCCCAATTATTAATGTTTTATTAATTACCTTATTGGATTTCTGATCTGACACGTGCAAACCAATTCAGTAAGTGGCATTTAGGAAAGAGAATAATTAACATGAATATTCAACTTACTTTATTTATGAAAATGATTATATAGATATAGATAAGGTCAGCACACAATTTACCAAAATTAAACTTATTACAGACTATTACAAATGGAGTGGGTACTTATCGAAATGGAGTATGGGTCTTCAGTCGTCGTATTGAGTCCGGTCATAATCAGGGCTTCCTTCCTGTCTCTCTGGGCTGGCCATCCAAGAGATCATCGCTGAGGACCTCCAGCATCTCCCCTCAGCCATCTCACTTCCAACCGTCTCTCCTCTCTTCGTCCACTCTTCCGTCGGTCAACTCTTCCACCAAAAACTCTCCCTTTCGTTTCCTGGGCCGAGAATATATACACGCGTATCCCTTCCACTTTTCTTTTAGATTCCTTTGTCTGGAAATTTTACTTTCTTTGTTTGAATATTTTACAGCGGTGGTCCCTCCGGTTTGACCTAGCTTTGTCTGACCCAGATCTTTGAAAGGTTTTATGGCTTAACAATCCTACTCCCGTCTTCTAAGGAGTGCTGGCCCTTTTTGATCACGCCGTCTTATTATTAATTATTAACAAAGCATTGCTCGGTGTACCCATAATACATTGCAGGGTGAAGTTCATTCTTTTCATTTGGTTGCTTAAGAACTGCTCCAAATCCTTCGTTACTAGCATCTGTATAAATAAAAACTGGTTTTTCAAAGTTATAAATTGCTAATATTGGACCAGAACATAGATATGATTTAACCGATTGAAAAGCTTCTTCACAATTATCTGACCAAATAAATGGAACATCTTTTCTCAGTAAATTATGTAATGGCTCTAAAGATTTTGCAGCGTTTTCTAGATATTTATAATAAAAGTTAATTTTGCCAAGGAATTGACGAATATTTTTTTTTGTTGTTGGTCTCGGAAAATGTTCAATTGCTTTGAGATTATC
This sequence comes from Euschistus heros, assembly GCA_003667255.2. Classification (NCBI taxonomy): domain Eukaryota; kingdom Metazoa; phylum Arthropoda; class Insecta; order Hemiptera; family Pentatomidae; genus Euschistus; species Euschistus heros. The sequence continues at coordinate 241,156 of RCWM02000932.1, read as the reverse complement.
ATGAAGTGGACTGACTTTATTCTTTTCCAGTATGTGACCTAAATATTTGATGGAGTTTTTTAGCAAAAATACATTTGTCTAACTTCAACTTGAAACCTTCATCTTGAATAAGTTCAAGTAGACGGTATATGTGTTTTACATGGTCATCAAAAGTTTTAGAAAATATCAATATATCATCAATATAGCAGGTTGAAAACTGTGCAACATCATGCTTACGTAAAAGGTTAGATAGCGTCCTTTGGAAGATAGCAGGTGAAGTCTTTAGCCCAAATGGCAGCCGCTTCCATTGATAATGTCCTTCCTGGGTGACAAAAGCCGTCTTTACTCTATCCTCTTTCTTGATTGGGATGGTCCAAAAGGCAGAGTTTACATCCAGGACTGTATACCAGTTGCAATCACCCGTTTTCACAGTAATATCCTCGATTCTAGGAAATGGTTGCGGTTCTGGTATCACTAATTTATTCAAATCACGAAAGTCAATACACATGCGTGATTTTTTATTTTCTTCCCCTTTGTATACCAAAGTAACTGGTGACGCATATGGTGAGTTTGAATTTTCTATCAACCCTGATTCGAGTAAATTTTTATTTGGGATTCTATTTCTCTATTATCTAGAATAGATGCTCTATACGGTTTCTTTATCACATATTTATCTTCCAAAAGTTTTATTTCTGCTTCTACCTCTTTCACCTTACCCACATCATATTTATTTTTAGCAAATATATGTTCATATTTATTTATTAAAGAATTTAATTTGTTTCTGTTATCCTCTTCAAGGTGTTGAAGACATTTAGATTCATCCTCTTGAGGTATATCCTTTAAAGTTAAGAAAGCTTCTTTCTTCTTGATGTAATTGGTGGGTGAATTTTGAGATGAATTATCTGTGATGTTCTTATTTTGGGTCAATTTTTCATTTTTATCATCAATTTTTTGGAAAATGTCTAAATTTTCATCCTGAATTAAATTAAATTTTTGTATGGCATCCAAACCAAGAAGCAAATCATATGAGAAGTTATTGTTTTTTATAACATAAACATCTAGAGTATCTTCAATTTTGTTAATTTCTAAAGAAATTTGGGCCCGGCGGTAAGTGAAATCTACACCACTAATAGTGCGAAAAACATTACGGTTTTTCATCATTTTTGATTTAAGTTCTTTCACAATTTTCTGACTTATGAGAGTAATATTTGAACCACTGTCATAAACAGCTTTCACTGTTTTCCTTTTATCAACAATAACACTAACCGTAATCAATGATGGACACTTACCCGCCGAACTATTTAGTTTTTTTGATTATCTAGTTCAATATTAATTTCATTATTTTCACCTTTCATGAAATTAACTGCTTTTTTGTTATCATAACGCTGACGGTTTCTGCAAACATCAGGTGGGTGGTAACGGTCTGGTTTCCCTAGAGCTGCACATATATAACATGGCTTCTCAGAAGTTTTCTTATCAGTTGTAGAATTTTTGGGGTGGTTTCCTAGCTTTTCATTTGTTAAAAATGACTCATACTTCCGTAGCTGGTTTCTAAGATCAATTGTTGAATTGATTTCATCCTTAGATAAGTAATTTTGAATAAATATGGGTAACCCAATGACAATATGGGTGATTCTTGAGATTTCTGTCATATTTTTTCTCACATTCTAATAGTAACCGTTCTTTTTTTAATGCATAGTCCATTAATGAACCATACCCCTTTATATGTTTGTAAGAATAAGCATAGCGTGAATTGGACCAACCTTTATCAGCATATGTTTGAAGAAATGAGTTCGACCATTGCTGCCAATGTTGTATATCAAATACTTGTTTTGTAGAGCTAAACCAATCCTTTGCACTATCTTCCACGAATAATCGTAAACACTGAATTTTTTTTGTATCTTCCAATACCCCATACCTGGTACACTCTTTCAAACTCATCCAACCATGCCTTTGCATTCTGATTTTTACCTGTAAATTTATCTAAAATAAACTTTTTCTCAATTTCCTGTAATGATGGCTCCTTGTTTGTAACCTGGAAATCTAGCGGTTCCTTCATATTTCCTAGATCTTCTGAGAGTTCCACTACTTCTTCTAATACCACTTCATTAAATATGAAATTACCATCATCATCTACATACAATTTGGCAGTATCTGGTGGTAATGTAATTGTGAGATTTCTGTATTGATTTTCTTTAGATATACTATTGCATGAATGTTTAATAGTACCTATTTCGAGTAATTTAGAATGATGAGATGAATCTTGATAATCTATTGGAAAGCTGTAAGTTGTTTTATCTTCAGAATGATTGATAGTTTTTATCATGGTTACTAAATCATTTGCTCTATTTTTTTCTCTTTTTATGTGCAATTTCACTTTAATACTTCCCATTATGACGAAAATCGATTTATAAGCTTCTTATTAAATGACAAACCAATTTGCTTCTAAAACAAAGAATATATTTCAAAAAATTAATAACTCAAGGTTACAATCAAACATAAACAAATAAATATGTAAGTTAACAATAAACTTACCTAAAACAAAATCGATTTAATTGTCATTAATAATCTAACTATTTTAATTGGGTTCAATGATTATTCTTAAACTCTTAAACATAAACTCTAACAAACACACTCTTCAGTTGTTTACATCTCCAAGCAACAGTGCCTGAGGTTATTCCTACTTCCACACACACACACGCACGCACGCACGCTCACACACGTTCCTGTTTCATTTATTAAAAAATGTATCAAAACAGACTCACTTACTGAATGGGACAAACTTTGGAACAACTCGACATAAGGACAACCCTTGCACAAATACATCCCAAACATCACACAACAAATTACATGACATTACCCAAAAGTACTCATCGCAAACTTACACAACTGTTAACGGAACATGGACAGACTAACCGTTCTATCTAACTAAGTTCCGCTTTATCTAATAAGATGAATTGAATTCGTAGGTGGAGGTGGTTTATTGTATTGATGCACTCTCCTCCTACCCAAATAAAGATATATAAATATGTGTATGCATGTATATAAATATATATAAATCCTTTACCACAATGTATTCTTCTTTAAATAAACATATTATCAAACTTAAAACCAAGAAAGATTTCCTTCATAAGATATTTAATAGTTAACATTTGAGTTTTATTTGACAAACTATGTACTGTGAGCAACAAACCTTTTGCTGAAAACTTTTGCTGCTTATTTTATGTGAGTTTAGGATATATAAAAAATGTTTCAATGAAGTGTTAAGGATATTATGTAACTCTTCTACTCTAAAATTCGTAAACTGTGAGATGCTTCACTTTTCTTGTAGATTGTTGTAAAACAAAAAAACAATATATATCTATTATATATTTGTCAAATACCATTCACTCATTTAACATAGAATCTCAGAAACCACCGAACAGATTGGAATGATATTCGATATGTAGCTTCCTCTAGGGCCGTAGGTTCTCGCTGAAATCTGCCTGGATCGTGGCTAATTTGCGAAAATTGCAATTACAATTTTTATTGGGTGAATAATAATAGATTAATTGTCATATGGCACTTGGAGATAAGCTAAGTTAAGAAATAGGTTAGATGTTTAAGCCGCACACTTTGGCCACAAATTAAGTTTCTTATAATTGTAAACAAACAAAATACGATCGATGTCGAAACCTTATAATATGGTACTTTCTGTGAACTCATGGTGGCTGCAGAGGTGGACCCTTACAAGTTTGAGTTGTTTCGTGACGGGAAGCTAGTAAAAGACTTATGTTAAAGAGGAGGTTAAAAGACTTATGTTCTCTGGTGATGACATGTAAGGCCAGTTCGATGTTCCTTACGAGCAACCCACCAACATTGCTTCACCAGTAGCTTCTTCCCCAACTACTCTTCCTTCAGTTTTCCGGTCACAAGATAATCGGCTTTTCTCAACAAGGCCCAAGTTGTATTTTACAAGTTGTACCTAGCATTTCTGAATTTCATTCCTTGAACCTAGAATATACCTTTTTCTCAGTTCAGATGAATGCAACATTGAAGTAAACCCATCAATCTAAAAGTAAACAACGTAGGAAATGATTCACAGATTCCGTTCGCAACAAACAACTTAGGAACTCGGGTGCAAAATATATTCAAGCACATGTAGAGGTCAACAGGAAGAATGACATGACAAATCGTCCTGAAATTTGCAGAAAAGTGGTTATAAACATAAAGAAAGCCAACCCCAAAGTTATAGGATATGCTGTATATACATATTCTGAGAATCACCCAACTGCACTTATAGGGATTGTATAAGTATAAGAAAACCCATCCTGAAAACCATAGAAAGTCTTAAAACAAAATTATCAGAAAATAAGCCTCATGTTAAACGTGTAGCTGTAACAAAACACGATGATAGATGTTCAATGGAAAGGTTACAGCCATTATGACCCAAAAACTGAATATGCCAAAGACGAAACCGATATTGGATCACGGTCTACTTGAAATTGGTGTAATGCTGTAAAATGGAAGGACTAGAGCCCTGTTATGTGTTGCAGTAACGGGAAATTCCAACTCCCCCCCCCTTTCAAGAATATCCTGAACACTTACACAGCCTCCTTACTTACGAACATCCTGAGGCTGAGCATTTCCTAAATAATATTTTGAAATAGAACGGTTGTTTCCAAATTACGTCATTTGGAGCAAAAGTGATAAAAGAGAGAGATATAATGCCAACATTTGAGGTGCGAGGACAGGTATATATCACAGAATAGGGAGTTTGATGCCTGTAACACAACAGCAACCGTCTTTTATTCAGGTAAATTTTGTTGGTGATGACAACCATGAAAGAGGCATTCGCTGTGGTCACATTCAAAATGTCAAGCCTGCATTTGTAGGCCAACTCCAGAAAATTCTTCATGAAGATAACATAACATATATCAAGGACTTCAGAGCTGCTGTTGAGTATGTTCCCAAAAAATCTACAACATTTCCAGGTAGTTATCAGTGCTGACAAAAATCCTTCAAATGCTCACTGAGGACGTTACAATACTCCTGCCGCTAACGAAATTGCTGTCTTAGTTGTTGGCCAGGTGTTTGAATAGCGAGACATTATTCTCCACAGCAGGGACAAAAAACTGATAAGAATCAGTGAGTTCTATCAAGTGTATGATTCTCTTCAGTATCGTCTCATGTTCTACTATGGAGAAGATGGGTAGAGTATTAACATTCCGCAGCGTGACCCAAACACAAATACACCACTTAAGAAAACTGTGCCGGCAGCTGATTTTTACGCCTAAATGTTGATGGAGCGAGGAGGTGAAGAACCTTATTTACTTTAATTTCGTAATCCCCTCAACCAATCTATGCTTGATATGTACGCAAAAATAGAAACAGAAAGACTAAACTTTATTCGAAAAAATAAAAAAAGTTGAGAAGTTGAGATTATATTCACTTAAAGAATGCCATAAGAAAAGCTGATGGTCTGGTATCAGAGCTGGGTTAGATGGTAGTGCTGCCTCAAAGCTTCACTGGAAGACTATCAAAATAATTTAAAATTAACTTTTGCAAATTGTCAAATTTACTTATTGAAATTATTCTAAGAATAGAATTCTTTAGGTTTATTTAAGTAATAATAATTATCAACGTTAACGGTTACTAATTTAATTTGTCCTTAATCCTAATGATATTAAACCACAATCAAAAGACACACATAAGCCTAATTCTAAACGAAATTTAGGTGCATGATTATGTTGAATAAATATTAGCTCTGGCATAATATCTCTTTATAGTATAACCTAAATTTTAAAATTAATTCAAATTAACATATTAAAATTTTCAATTTAGTCAACATAACTCATTTAAGGTTTTAACAGTTTAAAGTTCCCTCTTGTTTGTTTTATATATATATATATATCTTTTTTCAGTCTCTGAAGAATAGAATTTTCTCAACTCAATTTTTTTGTAAGAAAAAACACTGCTGCCGTTTCCAAACACGAGTCAAGATGGCGGCAGCAAGCAAAATGAGGTTCCAAAAGGCCGTTTACAGTAAAACACTACTGAACTTTTTTTTTTCTCTCTACGAATCTTAATGTTTCTTGGTATGCTGAATACAATTTTTCTTTTCCCTAAGAAATTTTTTTTTCTTTATCTCAAAGCGAGTTAAATGGTGCCGGGCTTTAGCGTGCTAGTATGTGTATTTTAAGGGACTTGGTTAATACTTCACATACAAAGTTTAATAGAAAATTTAACCATCTATAAGTTGAAAAATAGAAATTTTGGATCGAACAAATAGATTCGGAGTTATAGCCAAAAGAGTACCAATAAACGTGTTTTCGCGGCTAAGTGGGACATGCCGCAAGTTAGCCAATCCTTACAATGTTCCAAAGAGCATCACTTAGCAAAAAATGTTCCGATCTCTGAATTGTTTTTTTTTAATTCGTAGCTACTGGTCCCAGCTTCAATTTACTACATAAAGACATTCATCGAAAAATCGTTCGATGTCTTGTTATAGATAAAAAACCAACAATAATCGCTATTTTTTTTTTTTTTTTTTTTTTTTTTTTTTTTTTTTTTTTTTTTTTTTTTTTTTTTTTTTTTTTTTTTTTTTTTTTTTTTTTTTTTTTTTTTTTTTTTTTTTTTTTTAAATCATGGCCAAAAGTCCAAAAAATAAATTGTACTTCAGAACATTAAAATAAGTATTTCCTGGTAGCTTAGGATTGTTTACATAGAAATATTTTTATCTCGTTCATTGCTCTATTAAGTTTTAATATCGTAACGGTTAACTTCTAGTTCTTTTTATAACGATGGTTAAACGAAAAAAATAGACTTGTTTACAAGAATAAAAAAGATGTCGGGCTGATATTTTTGCATTAATGTAAAGTTCAATCCTTCTAGTTGATATACCGCAAAAAAATTTCACACCAAACACCCCCGCCCCTTGTTTTTGATAAATGTCTAAAAATACCTCTTAAAGTGAATTTTTTAATAACCAAATCAGTGTGGTTTCTGTGAAATCCATTTAACAAGTGATCTGAAATCTCTCTACACAGTTTCGAAAGTTATATATTTCTCTGTAATAACTAGTTTTTAGCAAGTTTTATTATTATAACGGTTAAGGTGTAGTTCGTTTGATTACGATGTTTGAACGAAAAAAATTAACTTGTTTAAAAGAATAAAAGAGATTATGTTGTACTGTCGGGCTTTGTCGAGCAGATATTTTTGCATTAATGTAAAGTTCAATCCTTCTAGTTGTTATACCGCAAAAAACATTTCACCCCAAACCCCCCCCCCTTGTTTTTAATAAACGTCTAAAAATACCTCTTCAAGTGAATTTTTTGATGACCAAGTCGCTGTTCAGCGTGCAATAAGTAATTTCAAAATCTTTTAAGACGTGTAATGAAAATAATATAGTCGTAATTTGTTAAAGAAACATTTTAGATTATTAAAATTTAAATCTTTATAATTTTTATCATAAAATAATTGTTTAAAAACGATTTTCTGTGTATTTTAGCAATGCACGTTATTAGTGTCTTACCAAAGTTATACACAGTTTTGAGAGATTAATGTTCAATTTTCGTGGTAATTTCTAATAGTTTACCCTTTTAAGTAACTTATTTGATCTATTACATAATTATATGTCTCACAATGTAATTCATATATTACTAATGATGTTAGAAGAGGTAATCTCCATTAAAATAGAACGGTTAAAGAATTGCTCGTTGTTCTTTTTCTTTATACTAGTGTTTTAGTTACTATGACCTTTTAGATCAGATTTATTTATTTTAGATCAGATTGTTTAAGTTTATTTCTTATCTGGAAAAAGTGCAGTTTTTGATGTAGTAAAGGTATGCAGAGTTTGGTTTTCGTATTTTAACGCGTTTAAAAGTAAGAGTGTCCACATTGTTTAGGCATGGTCAATAATAATATATTATTTTGATTGGTTTACCTAAATTAAAGATTCAACTTTAATTTATTTTGTTTACCTTTCCAGATATGAAAAGCAAACAGTTTTGTAATTTGTGGTTTAGAATATTTTTTTTTTTTTATTTTAAATACTTCGTCGTAAACCTACGACCTCCTGTCCTACAGTATCCTTTAATGATATTCCACTAATCTCAGTTGAACAGATCCGCCACCTAGGACCCCATTTGGACAAGCTTCTTACTTGGAATCCAATCCTTTCATAGTAAGCTCCATAACCACTCAAATCCACTAGTTTCTCAACGTGCTTCCCTCTCGATTCCCGATAATCCTTCGAGGCGTCTGAAAAGAAGATGGCCTAGAGATCTTGTGTAGATTTTTATTAAAGTGCTACTAATGAGTAGTTAATTTCAAGTTTCACCATGTTATTGTAAGCGTTTTTAACACATTTACTTAATGTATTTTTGTACAGTTGTAAATTTCAATAAATTGTAAATTAAATTTTTTTTTTTTTAAATATTGTCTCATTTGTTGTATTCGTCATTTAACAGCAAAACATATGGTTTGTGACGTCACACTGCGGCATTAATAAAAGAAGATCAATCTGTCGTCTGATCACACCTCATATTACCCCGCTAACAGTGCCTGAGCTGTGATCTCATTGTAGTTTGTTCTTTGTTTTTATTTTTTATTTGCTTAATGTGTAAATATATAAATTAGTCTGTCACATAATTGGAAAGGTTTCTTTTTTTTTCTTTGACGTTTTATTTAATTTTCTAGTTTTTATTTTAATAATTATTAAAGGCTACGCTGTGGAATCAGCTTGAAAGGGGACAGTGGTAGGAAGCCAATAAAGGTAAGTCCCTATTCCCAACACACACTTTTGCCTAACCCTGTATCATTAAAATTGTAATCAAATTATATGCTAAAAACATTTAACTTTTTTAAGCATATGCATTTTTTAATAGGCATATGCTGTAATTGCAGTGTTTCACAATGGAGATGGGAATAAGTAGGTCAATGTGCGAAATGATACAAGAATCTACCGATAGAAAAATTGATGACAACTTGCTTTATATGGAGAAAAAAGTTTTTGAGATTATAAAATGTCCCAAAACTGACGAGATTCAGATTTCTCGACAACTAAGACATTTTAAATCGGATTTCAAGAAAAAGTGGGCTGAAGCTAGAAACACAGAAGATCGCTTTATAAAAAAAAAATAAAAAGTGGCTTGATACGCTGATAATAATACCTACGTTCAGTTCACAGAACCCAGGAAGGCCTAAGAAGGATTTTATAGAATCTAGCGAACGCTCAAAAAGAAGAAAAACTGAAGAAATTAGAAAACTAGCGACCCCAAAAGAAATAACTTATGCTGCATCTATGAGCCAGCGCGCTTCAGGCAACACGGATGCTGCAGAGTTAATAAAAAAAAATAACAGAAGCGCCTACAAGAGCTAAAAAAGTCAAGAAAATAATTTATTCGGCCGGGAAGGTGGCACCAAAGAAACTAACACTACAAGAAGCACTAGCGTTGTTTGTTGAGGCTGATATTTCACGGAAAAAGTACGAAACCATCCAGAGTTTCAGTAAGGATGTGTATCCATGTTATTCTTTGGTGCAAAAAGCTAAGAAAGAGTGTTACCCTAAACCGGAGACAATAACAATTCCAGAGAACAAAGCTGAAGTTTCTTTGCAAAGTGTTTTAGATCTTACAGCATTAAGATTGTGCGTGTACCTACAAGATGTTATTATTAATTTGCCTCAAATTGAAATGGATTGCTTGGACCTTATAACAAAGTGGGGTTTCGATGGTTCGAAGCAATGCCAGTACAAACAGAAATTTGAAAGCGAGACAGTGACGCAAATATATTTCAAAGCTCATTGGTTCCTATCCAGCTGGTTGGAACGATTGCCGAAGGCCAAAAATATTTATATGGCAAAATCCTACACCCTCTTCAACAAGGTTTTACAGACCTATACGAATAGGATTTGTTAAAGAAACAACGGACGTAACTACTGAAGAAATAAAATATGTAGAGGATCAAGTACAAAACCTGAAGGCCACCGAAGTGCAAATAGAGAATGGCCCTGAGTTAAAAATTATACATACTCTCGTACCAACAATGGTGGACGGTAAAGTTTGCAATGCGGCAACACAAACCACATCAACAGTACGATGCTATATCTGTGGGGATACAAATACAAATTTCAACAATCTAGACAGAAAGTTAACCGTAGACCCAGCCTCTTTTAAGTTTGGCTTATCAATCCTACATAACAGGATAAGATTTTTCGAATCTCTCCTACATTTGGCTTATAAGATTCCTATACAGAAATGGCAAGCCAAAACGCCTGAAGAGAAAAAAATTGTCGCAGAGACAAAGAAACGTATACAAGATCAATGTAGAATAGAGCTCGGCTTGTTAGTAGACATCCCTAAACAAGGTTATGGCAATACTAACGATGGCAATACATCGAGACGATTTTTTTCAGATCCTGATACTGCCTCAGACATAACTGGGATTGACATTAACCTTATTAGAAGATTCAAGGTAATACTAGAAACCTTATCCAGTGGTCACTCCATTGACACTGAGAAGATTGAAAAGTACGCAGAAGATACCGCCAAGCTGTATGTAGAACTTTACGGTTGGTATCCCATGACCCCTACCTTACATAAGATTCTGAGGCATGGTGCATGCAATAGTTCCCATCGGGCAGTTATCTAAGGAGGCTGCTGAAGCCCGAAATAAACATTTTCGGCTGTACAGGCAAAACTACTCAAGAAAGTTTTTATAGTTATTTTAGTTAGTTATTTATAGGACTTAAAATTGATTTTGAGTGTGGGTCTGTGTTAAGTGTGTGCGTAATTAAATAGTTACATTTAATTACATCTATGTACACTCTTAAAAAGATCAAGAGGTAGTATATCCATTTCCCATTACATTATTTAGATTCAGGTTTTCACAAGTAAAATTGATTACGCAAATGATAGATGTTAAATTGCCATATAACGTTCAAATGACGGAACATTTTCCCGACGTTTTTCAAATTCCCTGATTTTTCCAGAGATTCCCCTAATCTTTGTTAAAACTTAAATTTTTTTATATTTTATTAGTCTGATATATTTTCTAGATTGTTGATAAAATGTTTTAAGTATTCCACAGTCACAAAAAAAATAGGTAAATAGTTTTGGCCAGGATTTCATGGCTATTACTCCACTGTGCGACGGCTGCCGAGGTAGCAAACTTCAGATTCGGATTCAGTATCCCAA